>JAOQIF010000020.1:20227-214167 GCA_026260285.1 Colletotrichum sansevieriae | reverse complement strand
TATCTATCTAGAAGGGGCACCTTATGCTAGCCCTTATAGCGTTAATAAATGCTTTTGAGGTCTCTATACTACCTTATAGTATAGTAATACTTATCCGAAGGTCTGCTAGTAGTTTGCTAATAAGCCTTAGCTTCTTCGCTAGGGTTAGGAGTATATTATTATACTTTACCTCCCCCTCTATATAGTCTAGCCTCCTGGATAGACTATCTGCTAGATTTATAACCCCTGACCTATGCTCTAGGTCGAAGTTAAATGCTAAGAGTTTATATACCTATCTAGCGAGTCTTCCCTAAAGGTCCTGCGCAGGTGTGCTAATAACTCCCTTTAGCACCTAGTAATCCATTAGGACTATAAACTTCTTCGATATACCCTGAAGGTAGTAAGCCTAATAGTTTAAACTCTTAACTATAGCGAGAAGTTCCTATTAGCCTGCTCCCTAATATTGCTCTATATTGCTAAGCTTCTGCGAGTAGTAGGCGACTAGTTACTACTAACTATTAATATACTACGATAGGATACTAGATATAGCCTTCATAGAGGCATCCGTCTTAACCCTTATCTTACGGGTTAGGTCCTAGTATTAGGGAATTGTTGCTAAGCAGAAGGCTGCTTAAAGCCGCTCGAAAGCTTATTAAGCTTCTTCTAGCTAGTAAAACTTGCCTCCTTTCTTACTATTCTCACTACCCTTTAGTAGGGATATTATTAGGGCTATAATACCCGAATATCCTATAATAAACTTGCAGTAGAAGTTATAGAATCCGAGGAAGACCTGGATATCTCGGTATATCTTTAGCAGCTTCTATTTAGTAATAGCTCGGATGCGAGTTTAATCTATTGATATACCCTCGGGCGTGATAATATATCCTAGGAATTCTACCTGCTATTAGTAAAACCTATACTTACTAAGCTTAGCATAAAGCTCCTACTAGCGAAGCCTGCGGAGTACTTAGAGAAGGTCCTTTATATGCTGCTCTCTTATCTCTAAGTAGATTATAATATTATCTATATAGGTAATATAATAAGTATCTAGCAGCTTAGCGAGCGCTTAGTGAATATACGCCTAGAATATAGCTAGGGCGTTTATAAGTCTAAATAGCATAATAGTATATTCGAAGTGCCTATAATATATCCTGAACGCCGTTTTCTAGCGATCCTCCGGCTTAATGCGAATATAGTAGTATATATCTTGAATATCGATTTTCGAGATCTATTTCGCTCCCCGAAGCCTATCTAATAGTTTGCTAATAAGAGGGAGTAGATATTAGTTTTTTATTATTACCTTATTTAGGCCTTGATAATCTATATAAAGGCATAGAGACCTATCTTTCTTAGGTATAAAAAGGATAGGGGCGCCTACCTCGCTAGTTAAGGGTTAGATCCGCCCTATTGCTTAGTTATTAGCGATATATTAGTGAAGTTCTTCTAACTAATGCTCGTTTAATAGGTAGATAGGCCTATATAGGGGTTTCTTTCCTTTAATTAAATCGATAGTATATTCCGCGCCCTCTAGGACCGGGTATTGCTTTGCTAACTATTCGTTAAATATTACTTATTCACTAGATAGTTCTAGTAGTAACTCCGTATCACCCTCCAGGGTATCTTCTTCTTCTAGAGCCCCTATTAGCAGTTTATAAGGAGCGATATTCCCCGATATATATATAATATAGGCCTTCTAGCTATTCTTAATAATCTCTTATGCGAATACTAATAGCTTAGCGATGCTAAAGCGTTTATATTCCTAGGTATTTATCCGGGTATTAATTATAATACCCTCTCTTTCTATAGAATATTATAATAGGAGAAGGTCCCCTGCTCCCTCGGGTTAGGAGGCTTTAGCAAAGAGTTGCTATATCTTCCTCACTTCTCCTCCTAAGTTAATAAGGAAGAATATTAACTAGTATATATTCTAGCCCGTTATAGATAACCTATTAAACCCTTCTAGCATAAGGGTAATAGCTACTATAGGTCGTAGTTATAGGGACCTAGCTAGTTAGCTGCTAATAATATCAACCTAGGAATAGGAGTCTATATCTACTACTACTTCTTATTTAGCGATATTCTAGAGAATAATCGCCTATCCCTTTATAATAGCTCCCTTTAGGAGGGTATCTAGTTCTAATTTAGGCGCAGGGGTTACTAATATAATCCCCTAGCTTACTTATTTTCTAATGAGTCGAGTTCCTTAACTCTTAAGGATTAGATTATATTAATCCTTGCCTTCTTAGCGAGTACTTAGTATCCTATTACTATTTTATTCGCGCTTCGTTTCGCGCGCTTATCCGGGTAGTCTGCCCTCTTATGCCCCTTTTGCTTATAGCTAAAGCATATTATATAATTAGACGTTATAGGTTATATACTAGGGCTAGATATAGACCTATTCTAGTTAGATCCCTGCATTGCGCTACTAACCTATCGGGGAGGTATTAGGCTTTACAAAACCCGCGTCGTCTTCTAGCTAGAACCCTACTAGCCCGTCTTTTAACCTAACCTTGCTATTAGGGGCCCCCTTAGGTTATGCTCTTCCCCTATATACTATTTCTTGCTTTCGCTTCGCAGAGGTTTGCTACCCTATTAGCAATATATCTCCTATAAGTATTTAGCTTCTATAGCTACGTCTCTTAGCCTCTATATCTCGACTTTCTAATATTCGAATTCCCTATATAGGAATAGGGCTAATCGGAAGTATAGCATATAGGCCTTAGCCTTGCTATCTTCTATACTAACTATACCTAAGTCCTAATATATTACTAACTATTTAGTGAAAAACTATATTAGTAACTACGTCTCCTTCTGCCTTATTATATCGAGCTTCTCGTAGTACCTTCGCTCTTAAAGCTCGGGGTTAATATAGTATTAGCAAGCGAACGCTATAAAGTTAGCTTATGCTAGGTCTCCTTCTAACCTAGCCCTATGGTATTGCTACTAGGTCTATAGGGATAGGCTTATCTTCGTGAGTACCTATTAGACCTACTACTCCGGCGTACTACTAGCATATAGTTAGTTTCTATCCTCGATCGCTTAGATCTAGTTACTAACCTAGTCTATAGTAAAATCCTTAGTTATAGTATAGTAGTTATATATAGGGGGCTTTTTATATTCTCTCTATAAGTATCTAAGCGCTAAGCGATTAGCGAGTTCTCATAGTAGGGCGGCGGTTTATTCCTCATGCTACTATTACTATAGATATATCTGCTCTATAAGGCTCTCCTATTATTTCTATAGTAACCCTATAGCCTAGGCAAGGATGCTAGAGATACTAGCTTCTCGGAGCATCCTAGGCGGGGTGCCCTATTAGCTACTACTCGCTATTTATTTGCCCCTCGAGAGGTAGTCTGCCTAGTCTAGCGCTATCCGGGACCTAGCTTAACCCCTCAGGGTTATTCCTCCTGCTATATTATCACCTAGGTTATCTATTCCCCTAGCGTAGTATCTACGCTATATTCCCTATATCTCAGGGCTTAGTAAATAACTAGTATCTTATTAGCTAAGACCCTATTAATTATATTCTATATGCCTAGCTTAGAGCTTATTATAATTAAACTCTATTACTAAATTATTAGCATATTATTACTAGTTCGCTTTAGATATTCTAACTAGCGCTAGTTTCTTAAATCGAGGTAGAAGTAATAGAATTATAAGAGTATAGCTAAAGGCCTAAACTAGGAAAGGCTAGAATATTGAAATATAGATATCTATTATTATATTAAACTATTGCTTAACCTTCTAAGTTTTCCGCTTATAGAGTTTTCTCTAAGGTGTATTTATTCGCCCCTAACTCGCCGACGTTTTGCCGATAGCGTGGCTCTGCATCCTGCACCCGCCACTATTCCTTACAAAAAGGGAGAGGGCTAACTATCTAACTAGTTATTCACTTCTAACCACGACCACGGGTGCGAGCGCCCCGACTACTATAACTACGAGCAGCACTATAGCGACTAGTCGCTAGGCTAGTATTACTAGCATCCCTATTATTATTACCTATAGACTAACTACCCACTAACTTACTACTAGATTTACTACCCGAGTCGCTACCTAACTCGCTACTAGAGCTACTACCTACCTCGCTACCCGACTCGTTACTAGAGCTATTATTAGAGATAATAATAGTAACCTTAGTCTTCTTAGCCCTTCTAGCCTTTTTTGCTAAATTATTACTATCTTCTTAGCTATATTTAGTAGGAGTATAGAGGTATAAGGCATAGGAGATAGGGCGAGTACTAGCAATAATAATAAAGCAAGAGGGAATATTATTAGAGGTATACTTAAAGAGGTTATCTTAAAGCGACTTGCTAAACTCAGGAAAGGAGGTAATATTATACTTATAAGGGCGCTTAGGGACTAGTTTTATTAAAGAGTTATTAACTAAATAATCGATCTCGTTATAGAGGTATATAGTAGGATTATTATTATAAATATATAGCAGCTAAGCGGCGTTTAGGTGCTAAAGGATATTTATATTATTATAAAGGGTATTAATCTAAAACTAGTTATTAATAGGATATAATTAGCGAGGGAATAGCGAGTAATAGCTTATATAAACTAGGATATCGAGGGCGAGGTGCTTATAGATAGAAGCGAGCTCTTAGAGTTAGAGCTGCTCTATATTAAAACTACTACTACTAGTAATAGGATTATAGATAAGCTTAGTAATATATTTCTATACTACTAAATAGTTAGTAAGGGAAGCGAGAATATAATAATAATAAAGAGGGGTTAAGATACCCTCCCGTTCCTAAATTTAGATCTAGTGGAATATATTCTAGGTTATCTAAGCTATACTATAAAGCTCCTAGGGAACCTACTAGGCGTTAGTATATAGCGACCTAGTAGCGAATTAGTAGAGACTTATAATAATCTATTTCTTCCTATTAAAGTTATAATAGATATACTTCTATATATATTAGCTATATATATAGCAAAAGTTAATAATATCTTAATATATCTTATAGAGATAGCTAAGATAGGGATAGCTACTATTAGTATTACTAGTAAGGTTACTAGAGAGGATTTTAGGATTATATAGGTATTTAGCAAGAATTATACCTATATATGCGATATAAGATATAGCGGAGAACGATTAGTAAAATAATAATAAAAGAGATAAACTAGAAAAGGAAGAATAGGGAAAATTAATAATTATAGCAAAAGCTCGTAGAATAGATAATAAAGAGAAAAATAACGAAGGCTATTAAGTTGAAAAAGAGGTGATAAAGGGGGAAAAATCCAGCTAGGTCGGAGACCTCGAAAAGTAGGCGCCTTTTTATAATTAGCGTTGCTAGGTAATAAGGCTGAATAATTACTAGCTATATATTGCTAAATAGTTATATAACTATTAGTAACTAATTAAAAAACAATAGCAATACTCAAAATCTAAAAACATATAAACTACTAGAAAATAAAATATATTATTTGCTATAGTAGCCTAAATCTAGCGTAGGAAGGAGCGATAGTAAATAATATAATAAAGGCGCTAAATTATCGCCCTATAGTTAGCAATATAAAGCTATATTACCCTACTAGTGCGCCTTAGGGACTAAGGCTTTAGAAGGGGGGGTAATTATAAGGAATAATAGCAGGTATAGGATATAGAGCTACGCTATTAGTAAAACATTAGCAAGTTAGGGGCGAATAAATATACCTTAGAGAAAACTCTATAAGCGAAAAACTTAGAAGGTTAAGCAGTAATCTAATATAATAACGGATATCTATGTTTCAGCGTTCTAGCCTTTCCTGGTTTAGGCCTTTAGCCATACTCTTTACAAAATTATAATTACTATTAAAGACTACTATAAAGATATTAATAAACTTATAAGTATTATATTTCCTCTATTCTTCTATATATAAGAGTTTACTTGTAAGTTGAGATATTATTATATAATAATTATATTAGAGTTTCTAATTACTAGATAAGTAAAAGATTATTAATAATATTTGTAGAGTAACTTTAGCTCTCTCAAGATTAAATTATAACTTTAATAGAACTATATCTAATAAAGAGTTTTATAAGGAAGAGTTTAAAATAATTTAGCTATTCTTTTATTTTAATTAGTTAACTATTGATTATAGGGTATATCTCTTAAGTAAAACCTATTTAAGATATTATAATAGAGATTTCTAGAATATAGAAAAAGGTTAAGTAGTTTTAAGAATAAAAATAATAATTTATAAGTATAGCTATAAGCTAGTAAGAGTGGAATAAGTTGTTATAAGCTAGGTAATATCTAGTAACTTAGAAGTATCTAATCTAAAAGGGTCTAGCTTATAAGGGTTTAACTTAAGAGAACTTATTATTATTAATAATATACTAAGTAAAGGATATAGAAGGGAAAATAACTTATAGATTATTATAAAGTAAATATAAATATAAAATAAGTTATAATTATGCAAATAATTATTCTAGGGTTTAAATTTAGTTAGATCTAAATTTCCTATTTTTTATCTTTTTTTATTTATATTTATCTTTTAATACTTCAGTTACTAATTAGCTCTATATCTAAAGGGAGCTCTTTATAAAGATTAGGTAGCTTTATTACTAATTTAAACCCCCGTATTAAAAGCGGGGTATAATTAAAATAAACTCTAAAAAAGCTAGTTAGAGAGATTTTAGAAACTTTATAATAAGTTATAAGTTATATAATATATATTAATTAAGCTAGCTTAGACTTTAGCAGTTAATCTAAGATTAAATTACTACCCCTTAAGCGGAATCTTATAACTAAGTTTACTTAAAGAATAAATACTAGTTAACTATTATAAGTTTAAAAGAAATAGTAGCTAAAATAGCTTAAAAGAAGCTAATTTAAATTATAAAATAATAACAAGTTTATAAATAGAGATCTAGTAGTAAGTAATTATAATTATACTTTATAATATTTGAAAATATTAAAAGATAACTAGTTTTTAAATCCTATAAAGTAGATTTATGAGATTAGTTTAAGAAATAATATATAGTCTTCCTCTTAAAAAATACTATTAAATCTAATTCTAATGATAAGCTATAGAGGCTCTCTAAAAGATTAGCAAGTAATTCCTTATTAATATATTTAAAAGTAAGAGATATTCTAATTTTTATATTATAGGACTTTATTAATATTAATAGATATAAATCTCTATATAATTTGTACTAAGTATATAATCTTATGAAAGAAGGATATAGACTTAATAAAGTAATTAATAAAGAAAATAGTAGTATAAACTACTAGACTAATTTAGTTTACTCAGATTATTTTAAATAATTATTATAATAATTATATACTTCTTTTTTCTAATATTACTATTAATTCTTAAATCTAAATAAAGCTCTACTATTTAGAGCGAAAGGTTAAACTAATAAGTAAGCTTCTAAGCTATCTTATTAACTTATAGCTAGTTATAAGGGGTATTATTCTATATAAGCTTAAGCTTAAGGAAGAAAGGGATTAGCTATAAAATAATAGAGAATAAACTATCTATTTTAAATAGGAAGCTAATTACTTAATTAAAAGTAGTAAAGTTATCCTAAAGCTAGGATAAACCTATAAGCTCCTAAATACCTCTCTTAACTACCTAATTAGTAATTTTAATAAATATAGCTTTACCTAATAGCTTAAAAGTAGGGCTATAGTAATACTTAGCTATAATATATAATATACTATATATCTTAAGACTAGGATAGTATACTAAGTAAAGTTATTATTTTAGTTAGTATAATAATAAAAGATTACTATAAAAATATATTACTTATATTTTAATTTTCTTAATAGAAGAGTTTAGGATTAAGTATTTCTATTTCTTCTTAGAAAGGCGCTTAAGCTACTAGTATTTAGTAAGAGTAAACTAAAGAAATACCTTCTCCTTAATAAAGATATTACTAGCTATTAGATAGTTATAGCCTAGTTAAATTAAGCTTTAGTTATTTATAATAGCTATAGTAAAGATAATATAGCTTAAAAGATGCTTAAGCTTAATATAAAGTCTCCTAAGTATAACTTCCTAATTATCATAAAAGAAGTAATACTCTTAGATATAGCTTTCTTATATTTATTATTATTATTAGTAATTATAGTAATTATTTATAGTAATTTAATTACCTAGATTAGCTTATTAATAATTATAATAAATTACTTAGTAATATTAATAGTAGGTATTTCATTATTAATACTTATATTAAATTTAAGTAACCCCTTAAGATTTATCTAGGTATCCTTATTAATCTTATTAATAGGGATATCTTCCTAAGCCTTATCTCTATCTTCAGCTGTAATATTATAATAGCTAGAGGAGGCTATAGTAGCTATTTTAATAAGAAGCTAGCTTAAGTAAGTTCTTTTAGATATACTATAGAATTATTAGTATTTTAACTAAATTAATAAATAAAAATACTTACTAGTAGGCCTCAATCTATTACATCTCTTAAGCTTCTAGCTTAATATATTTAGCTATAGAACTATTAGTCTACTTACTTAAAGCCTTAAGAGCTTTAAGTTTATAAACTTTCTATTATATAAGAGCCTTCTTAATATAATTAACTCTTTTTAAGCCTTATCTATATTCTTAATTTGCTAGTAAGACTTCTTAATATTAGTATTCTTAGAATAATCTAAGTCTACTTTTTGCTTTACTCCTATACTAGACCTAAGTAGCTAGGTTATAGTAGATTAATATAAAGGATTACTATAGAAATAAGTAGAATATACTATAATTATATCCTAAGGATATCTTATTGTCGGAATAACTATCCTGCGCAGGTAATAGTACCAGAAAGATAGGGTTCTTCCGTAATACTATAGTTATTCGTGATATCTATCTATCGTAGGTTTGGTGGTTATGATGGCTATATGGGCAGTCCTTGTATATAGGGTCCTGGCCCTCCTATTGGTTGAATCGGCGCAATAGGTGGGTCCGATCGGCCCGACGTAGCGCTAGTTGGGTTAGCAATAAACCGCTAACTAGGCTTCTAATACTAGTAGTCTTTTATTACTGCTAGTGCCTACCCCATAATAGCCTATATTCATCGAGATAACTACTAAATAGTACTACTTATAAAAGGGGCCTAAATAGCCTAATAACCGCAGTTTTCGCACGTTTTGTTGTTATCCCCCGATATGCTATATATCCCCGGTTTTACTACGCGCGGGGTCCCGGCTACTATCGAACGACCTACCCCTCTATCTATATCGTCGCCTTGTTATTATTAATAAGCTATTAGAGGGCTTTATTCAGCGTTAACTTCGTAAGTCCGTCGGCTAGGTTATTGTTACTATAGATCTAGCGGATTTCTGCGATCTTATAGCGCTCATACGACTACTATAGCGCTATTATATCGATTATAAGGCGCTTTTCTTTCGTTATACCTAGCTTAACGAAGCACTCGTATAGCGAATATGAGTTAGTATAAATAATAGTTAATATCGACGGTAGATCTAGTTAATCGGAGACCTTTTGGAGGGTTATTACGATCGCATAGGCTATATTAACGCTAGCGACTATGCTATAGATCTCCGAGGCTAGTATGCTATGGGTAACGCGTTTTAACTTTATTAAGCTATAGTAGATGACGTTACTATTGATTTCGAACGTATTAATAGCCTTATTATTATTAGTCTCGTTAGCTAGTATAATAATAAAACCTAGTTGTAATAATAAGTCGTTATTATTAGCGAAAGATCTATTAATAAAAATAAATAGTTTCGCAGTAGCGAGGTTAAGCGGGATGAAACTAAGGCCTCTATCGAGGGATTATAACTACTAGAGTATTCGCTAGTTAAGGGTTCTAATATCGTTATCTATAGGGTTTTGCTATTATATAGCGACGGATAGGTTGAAATAGGCCTCGGGTTAGCAAATTAACGCGATATATACGCTACGGGTGCGTTATTTAATATATTGCTGCTTTCGGATAGCTTTATTAGCAGAGGGGTCGATAGGGTATAACTTAAGCCCTTAGTCCTTTTAGTAGAGGGTGAGGGTATTGCTATTATTAATTGTCACGATCCTACTATTGAATATAAGGGGGTTATTAATAGCGAGGATCTACTTAGGTTTAGCTAAAAAGCCGGCTTTAGTTAATTTAGCCTCCTTAAGGGCGGAAAATATATTATTTAACAGGCCTAACGTATTATTAGTTTGTATACCTATAATAGCGAAAGATAGGTTATTTTTCATTAATATAAGCAGGCAGGGGTTAAATAATAAAGTCTCTATCTCGAGCCTCTCTTTATAGTAGCAGCTATATATAGCTTACTAATAGATACCAGCCTTAGCGATACTATAGAGGGGTTTCATAACCTCTATAATAGTATTATCGGGGTATTTATACTATATTTAGGCGGGGATTTTAGCGAGAATAGGGCGGGTGAGATAGGTAGCAGACTGGATATAGGCTTAGGTAATATCGCAGATCTAAAGGGTTTTGCTATTAGCTAATAATAATAGGGCGATTGCGAGGATTAGCTATTAACTAGCTCTTTAGATTATAAGGGCCTGGGTTAAAATAGCCTCTTTACTATTATTAGCATAGCCCTGAATAACGAGTCTCGACTTCTTATAGGGCTAGGTTATCTTACCCTTAACCTCGTTAACGATATAAGAGCGGAAGATCCGGATCCTGCTATAGCAGGCAGGGTTATACCTAACGAAGTTAAATACGCCTTATTCGATAAGGGATTCGATCTCTTATCGGGTTAACTACTTAAAAGGCTCTCTAGGGGTTATAATTATACTATTATTATATAACTTAATAGCGAGGTTATAGTCTAATTGCTCTTTAGTAGATAGGAAGGCCTCGTTAGTAGTAGTAATATCCGTTTTAGCGAGGAGTATAGTTGAAGTCGGACCCGGCGCTAGGTTATAGCGGGGCTAGCCTTGGTGCTATAGTAGGGTAGGAGCTATATTATTAGTAATAACGATAGTATCGTGGACTTCCTCAGTTACCCTATTAGGGGTTGCGGTCCTATTATTATTACTATCAGGTTTTATTAGCAGGTTAGTTAACTAGTAGTAAGGTTTAATAATAGTTAACTAGAAGGATTTCAGCCCGTTAGGTAGTTAAATTATATATTTATAGCTATTATTAGAGATAAGCTAGTAAGAGCCCTTCTAGCTATCTTTTTCGCGCTATACTCTAACTTCTAACTAGAGAGGTAGGCTTAATATAGGCTTAGTTATAGGGCTATTTCAGGCTACGATAGCCTCGTTAACCTAATAGCTAGTATAGAGTTAGCAGATCTCATTAGTAGCCTTCTATATAGCTTAGGCATATTGCATAATTAATAGCAAAGGTGCTAAATTATCTATTAGGCGCGGGTAGGCTCTGAATATTAGCAGGGTTAGTACTAGGCCGTTAGGCCTAGCGACGTTATTAATAGCTTTTATAGCTATTTAGAGGGCGATATTAGGGTTAGTAGATAGATCTTCCGCCTAGATAATCTCATAGGCCTGGTATAATAGCTTATAGTATTATTTAACCTTCCTAATGCTATTATAAGCCTTAACTAGGACCTCTTTTATAGAGATCGCTATCTTTTATATAGATTAGCAAAATTCAGCAGATCGGAAGGAGGTGCTAGTATTAGTAACTATCTAATCGGGTAGGCCCTAGTATACGTCGATCTAGTAGATTCGAAGGGTCTACTATATAGTTTTAATAGAGATATCCTTTATAAAGCATGCTATATTAAACGCTATAGCTATATTAATAATATAGAGGGCAAGGCGGTTCCCATCGAGATATATAATATTAATAACAACCTCGTAGTTGAAATTGCAGTTGTCTTTTATTATAAACTTAAACTAATAGGGGCTGCTGCTATAGAGTTAGTAGTAGTAGCAAAACTTCGTTAACTTATTAATAACGTCGATATTAATAGGGTAGCTAGTACGCTAGAGGACTTTATGGAGTCGTTAGATAGATAGGTAGCTAAAACGACGGTAGATATAGCATAATTCGACGTTAGTAAGGTTATAACTCACGATAGCCTCTTCCGGGTTAGTTATAAACTATAGGTAGCCCTATAATCGTATAACTAGGGTTATGAGGTCGTTATAAATAAGTTAGTTAGCGATATTATCGAATTTTACGCTAAGTCGGTCTATATTATAAAGGGATAATAAGAAGGGGGTATTCGTTAGTATTACGTAGAAGGTTATGTCGCTAAAAGGAGTTATAATAACTATTATTCCGAGGGATTCGATGGGGTTAGTGCTGCTGAAGCGGATCGAGGCAGCCCTAGCTATAGAGGGGTTAAGTTAGTAGTTAACCCTCTTTTATAGGGCTAGGAACTACAGGTAACCCCCGGTTAAATATCAGGCTGCGCTAGAGTCGGGGATAATCCCTCTAAATATAGTTAACGAATAATAGTTAGTAATATATATCGCGACGGGGTTATTATTATTATCAACTAACGCGTTATAAGAGGGTTTAACGCAGTTAATTGTATAGAGGGTCGATTAGTTAGCTAAGCGGGTTATCACGTTACTGCTATTAACTACGGTAGGTTAGTTAAAACAGGTAGTAGTAAGGAAGGCCTCGTCGTTAGTGCTCTTAACCTCGTTACTATTATCATTATTAATAGATAATAACTAGTAAAAGAGGGTAATAGGGTTGTTAATAACGGAGGGGTTATCCGCAGTAGCTGCGAGGTCTTCAATACCCTCATACCACGCTAAAAACTAGTGATATTCAGCGGGGTTAGCGTTATTTTAGATATATTAGCTGCTCTTGAACTTGCTATAGGCCTTATAACGATCGTTATTAGTATATTTCGTCGACTAATAGCCGGGTTTGCTGCAAATGTAGCACTTTTTAGCTCTTATTATGTTATTAAGGCTATTACTAGCTATATGGGGCCTAAAACGATTCTTTCGGCTATTGCTATAGTAGGTGCGGTCGGTCTAATAGACCCTAGTCCTATCGTTATTTTTAGCGATATATTAGGCTATAAGCCGGGTTGCTATTAAGATAGCTGAATATAACTAGCTAAGGACCCCTTCTATTAACTTAGCAGGGTTAAAGAGGTAAAGATAGCACTCTTCAACCCCTTAGCAGGTGTTAATAATATAGTCCTATAGGATAAGATCGGAGTAGTAGGCTAGCGGTAAGGCTTATTAGACCTTAGTTATATAGTTAATAAGGATCTCTAAGCATTCTATCCTCGTTTTAGAGGGGTTATTATAAATAACCTAGGTTAATATAGCCTAGCGCTACTCCATTAGGTAGGCCTAGCAGGTATTATAGGATTCGAAGTAGTTATAGAGTTTTTTAACTATAGCTAGGAGGCTTAACTAGGCGCTACTAAGTTAGTTGAAATAGTAATCGCGGGCTTAGCCTTTTAGTATAAGGGGGAGGGTGCTAGCAGCCTGCGATTACTAGATCCTAACCTTCTCGTAGATATCCCGAAAGATATTCAATTTTACCTCTAGAACGTCGTATTTAGCGCTGCTATACTTCATATTACTAGCATAAAGTTTAGCTAGATCTATTAACTGCTTTAGCGTAGCTAGGAGGCTGTTATAGCCTATATCCTAGTTATTATTAACTATGCTATCTCTGCTGGTAGGCGTGGTTTTCACTAGCGCTATTATAAGGGGGGCCTATAGCTGCGGGGTTTTTAGTTTAGCGTAGAAGTCGTAGATATTGCTAGCTTAGGCGAGGTTCTCATCAGGCCTTATAAGATAGGGCAGGCGTATAAGCATAACTAGTATTAATATCTTGCGAATAAACGTTAGGTCGTTAGCGAGGTATTATAAGAAGTCGTCTATATAGATATCTAACTAGGCTTAGCTCTAGTAATAGAATTTCGGTCTAGTTATAGCCTTAATAAGCCTAATAGAGATTATTCTAGCCGCTAGGTTAACCTATACTCTATAGCTAATAACATAGTCTTTAAGGGCCTTCCTAAGCTTTTGGTTAGTTTTGCTAAATAGTTTAGCAGTCTAGCTAATAAAGTTATATAAGAACTCGCGCTAGAAGGCTCGGCTAGTATTATTATTAATCTTATAGACCTTAAGTTAATAGCCTATCTATATATTTACTTATTTAATAGATATATCGGGAATATTATCGCTTTCCTTATCGATCTCGAAGACCTTGCCCTATAGGTCGGGCTGGATAATGCCCTTGAGCTAGGTAGGGATAGGGATATCGCTAGAGATAGATCCTTAGATAGATCTATTATAGGTAGTAGGAGGAGGAGGAGGGGGGTTGCTACCTAGCTTAGCGGTTGGGGTAGCTATTATAAATAGAGTAGTAAAAGGGGGGGGGGGGTATAGTATGCGTTATTTTCGCGATATCGTAGCTTTTCACGTCGAGGTTATTATATATAGGTATAAAGCAGCCTAGACGTTATCGCTATAGTTATTTACTCAACCGGTCGTTATATATAGGCGTAAAGCAGCCTGGATATTATTAAATAGTTATTATAATAGCCCGTAATGGTCGCTTTAATCCCTCTGCTAGTAGCAGTGATATTAATAGCAGAGACGTCTCTTCTACTATAGGTAGTAATAAACCTTGCTAATCTGTAGTAACTCGAGTAGTTATAATAGTTAAGTTAACTACTAATTAGTATCGGAATAACTATCCTATGCAGGTAATAGTACTAGAAAGATAGGGTTCTTCTATAATACTATAGTTATTCGTGATATCTATCTATCGTAGGTTTAGTAGTTATAATAGCTATATAGGCAGTCCTTATATATAGGGTCCTGGCCCTCCTATTGGTTAAATCAGCGCAATAGGTGGGTCCGATCGGCCCGATGTGGCGCCGGTCGGGTCGGCGACGAACCGCCGACTGGGCTTCTAATACTTATAAAATAACTTATTAAATAATTAAAAATATTAGCTAAATTAGTTATTTATTAAGAAAAATAATAATACCTTACTTATATTAGCTATAATTATACTTTTATAATGGGTATAATAATTAGATAAGTATTTATCAAGAGAGAAGTTTTTCTAGCTTTAAAATATTAAAAGATATTAAATATATAACTAGTAGTCTATATATTAGTATATTCATCATTATAATTTCCCCCTCTTTTATCCTAAGAAAATAAAGAATAAAAATACTTTAAACTTTTTTATTAGAGTATTTAGAAGATTCTTTATTTAATAAGCCTACTCCTATATTTTATAATACTTAGTTAATTAATAATAGATTTTATAAATTTTGAAATCCATAATAATTAGGTTTATACCTTCTTGCTAAGTTAATAAAATCATTATATATCTTAAATTCTTTTTTCTCTCTAATTTCTTAACTTTCCTCTTATAACTTATAACTACTCTATATATTATCTAGTAATTATCCTCATAATTAATTATAATAATGATTTATATTAATATCTATCTAAGCTATAGCTTCTATATACTTAAGAATATAATATAAAGCTACTTAGGCTTAGAAGAAGCTTATTAGATTAGCTTAGAAGATTACTCCAGCTTAGAATATTATTACTACTATTTAGAATATTATTACTATTACTTAGGATATTATTAATCCTCCTTAGGGTATTAGTAATCCTTAAGATACTAGTAATCCTCTTTAAAATACTACTAATCCTACTCTAGATACTATTAATCCTCCCTAGATTATTAATAATCCTATTTAGAATTCTATTATTATTACTACTCTAACTCTAGATTAAAATACCTAAAGAACTAAGCCTTTTTTAGCTAAGAAAACTAGGTTTCTTTTTAGCTAAGAAAATAATTAAGCCTTCTTTAGCTAGGAAAACTAGACTTATTAAGGTTATCAAGAAGATAGCTAGAAAGTCTATTAGAAAGTCTCTCTCTAGCTAATTTCTTACTCTTAGTTAAACTAAAAAGAAGTATCATTAATACTTTAGAAGTAAGCTTAGATTATTATAAAAAATAGCTATAAACTAACTTATTTTAGCTAAGGCTTTTTATAAGATTAGGACTTACTAAAAGTTAACTAATCTTATTATCCCTAAGCTCCCCTTTCAAAACTTTATAAGGAGATCTATAATAATATTAGCTTTAGTAATAATAGCTTTTATTAGGAGAAGATAGCTATTATTACTCTAGAAGAGTCTTTAGAGAGCCTTCTTTTTAGTATTTTTAAGAGTATATATCCCCTTAATTTCTTAAGTTTATTAAACTAATAAGTTTAATAAATAATCTTATTATTATTTATGTTAATTATATTATTATTATACCTAAGAACCTTAAAGCAGTTAAAACTATCTTAAAAGTAAGTAAGGTTTATAATAATTAATAATTTAATTATAAGGGTAAATAAGGGGTATTTATAGGTAAGTAAGTAGTAGTAATTATTCTAATAATATATAATATACTTATTATTTAAGCTAATTATTATAAAAAATATCTATAACTTCTAATAAAAATATAACTTACCTATAAGTATTCTACTTATAGGCTATCTAAACCTATAGGTATAGTATTTATACTATACCTATAGGCTTAATTACCTAAACCTACTTAACCTATAGGTACCACCTATAACTACCTACCCATTTGGCGGGTACCCATGGGACCCGCGGGCCGGGTAGTTGCCAACCCTAGAAATGACGTCCTTGTCCAAAGCAGCCACTGCTCATTACCGAGCTTGAGGACAAGTGCGAAACGTGGTATGACGACAAACACGAGAACCCGCGCGATCATCGATATTGCTATGCACGAATGGCAAGCCTGTTGAGATCTTATCTGGCACGCGAGCTATCGATAGACGATTGAGAATGGCTGCCCTTATGCCTCGCGGATATCGCTCTGCTACCGAATACCTCTACGGCGAGGAACATACCGACGCCATACCACAAATCGCTGCCTATCATCGCAAAGACTATGTCTAGTCTGTGATATGGTTTTCGCCCCGCGAACATGTCGGTACTCGTCTATCCACAGCGACATCCTTGCAGCGGAGTCGGAATTCCAGCGCGGGACTCGGCTCTCTTGATTGCCTACCCCCGAGCTCTTACGCGATGTTTTGCTACGTCTAGACATGCGTTCGCTGTTTGACCTTCGCCAAACAAACCTGAGGTCGATGCAGACCGTAGACTCGCTGAAGCAGTATCAGTTAATGATATCGCATGGGCTTGACCTTTTTTGCGCCTTGCTGCGAACCCGACTTGCCTCAAGCGTTTCTCTAATTGACTTTTACAGCGCACTTTGTACGAAGTTTTGCGCTTTTTGCGGTAACTTTGGCGGGTTTATGTCTCTCTTGACCTGGAATCGATGCTGTTTCGTTTGCCTCCAAACAGCTCCAGAAACTCAAGTGCAAACTCTTGCCGCAATCAGGAAGCAGTTTCACTTAACTAAGGCCAAAACAGATCAACTGAGATCATTCAGAACATTACCTGGGATATACTCAATGGAGGAGCTGGCTCACAAATCACGCTTCACGGTTGCATCCCTTCATCAGGCCCTTGTGGTTTCCGGAAAGCAAGCAGGTTCACTGGCGCAGGCACATCCCGTGAACAGCGGGCGGAGTCAAAAATTCAACTTCATGAGTTCTTGTGCACTTCCATATTATGAGATACGAGCCGACAGAGTCGAACATGGGATATCGTGCGCTGGTTGTCAACTTGCTATCGAAAAAGACACCATCGGCTCCAGAGGTGAGAAATGGGCATTTGAGGCTCGCGATAGACATGTTGCCAGTAGCTGACGCGTTTACCGGTAGTCACCGCAGTTGGCTCAATTGATTGGCCCGTAGCTTGTGGCGAGATCAAATTGTCTGATATCCCCCAAGATTAACCTCTTCAGCAGGAGGTAAGCAACCTTTTGCAGCAAAACATCTACATGTGTAATAGCAAGTAGAGAACATAGTAGTCACTTCTCGCCGGAGCTGTCGCACCTGGTATTCCACAGCGAAAGAGAGATGTTTGACAGAAGACAGAAACTATGATACACAGTCCAAAAGGGAAACAGGTAAATTATCGTCGAAGGCGCAAATACTAAAAGGAGTAAACACAACACTTTAGGGAGCCTGTGCTCTGTTAATCTAAGCTTCAAAAAATTAAAAATCTCAAAACCAACAGTCCGCCCTCGGACGAGCTGCTCTCAAATCGCGCGGTCGTTATCGGAACGACCACCTTCAAGATTGTTGTATCCGGAACGACCGTCTGTTTCTTCGCGACGGTTATAGCCAGAGCGGCCATCCGTGGACGCGTTCGGACCTTCGTCTTCACGTCTGTTGTTGCCAGATCGACCATCAGTCGAGACGAGGGAATCATCCCTGACCTGACGACGGTTGTACCCAGAGCGGCCATCGGTAGTAACAACGTCATCGCCAACGCGGTTATATCCCGAGCGTCCGTCGGTCTTTGCCCGTCTGTTGTATCCGGAACGACCATCGGTTGTGATAACTTCGTCATCAACGCTGTTGTATCCCGAACGTCCATCCGTCTCCGCCCGTCTGTTGTATCCAGAACGACCGTCTGCAGAGCTAGCGTTGTCGACGCTGTCATAGCCCGATCTACCGTCTGTTTCTGCACGCTTGTTATAACCGGAACGACCATCAGTTGTGACTACGCCATCGTCGACAACTTCAGCGTCCCACCGGTTGTTGTATCCTGAGCGGCCGTCGGTAGACACGACGCCGTCTTCAGCACTGTTGTATCCTGATCGACCGTCCGTGGACACAAGCCCGTCAACCTCGAAAGCATTGTCGGCTCTCTTGCGCAGGGATGCGTCCTGCTTGTCAAACGCAACCACCATCGGCGCATTTGTCTTCATGTTTTCGCCATTGAGGACCATCAGATTATTGTTGATCTGTTCAAGCGAATTAGTCTCAACTGCATGAGATGCGATGGAGAGCTCTAGTGATAACTTACGGATGAAAGGAGACTATCGACTCTCAAGCGCGACAAAGCCAGAAAGCCAGTGATCGCGGTGATAAACAGCGCGCGTACAACTGGGTGACGTCCGGTACAGGGCTTGGTAGGGGAAGCCGCCGCATGGGTCGGAAGAATAGCATCTTTCTCCATCTTTGATGAAATATAAGAGATTTTAGGCGTAAAAAGAGCTGGCGTATGTGGGAAAGGGGTCAAGGATGTTTGATAGTTCAACTACTTTTGTAATTTTGAAAGTGTTGAGAAATAGAGATGAAAAACGAAAAACATCCAGTGGATAGCAAGTATTAATACTCGACATAAACAGGCTACGAAGCATGCCCAAAGCCACGATAAAGCGTTATCACATCATCAAATGACATTAGGGGGCGCAAGAGTCGCCAATATGAGGCATGGCATGCAATGCATCATCGGTGACACGCCCGACGAGCCGGTGTCACAGCCTCCATCAACGGCCCCTTGTATTCCTGATCTTAGACAGCCAGGCGATTACGGCCCCGCCGTAAGGCAACAGCGTCGTGAAGGTGACCGAAGAGGATTCAATCGCAGGAAGAGCCCCCCCAGCCAAGCGTCCGGTGAGAGTGTTGGTGGAATAGCCAAGATGAGCTCCAATAGGGCGCTTTCCATGCGAGCCCAGCACCCATGAAGAAAAGGCCTCGCTACCATGCAGTACAACGGCCGGACTCCCACGTTTAAGATAGCGCGCCGTAGCTGTTCCTCGCGGGCGGAGATGCTTGACGACTGGCATTTCCCCCTTTTGGACCCTACTACGAGACATGATTGGACAACTAGGACCCCGGTACTGGATCCGCCGACGGCGGTGCGAATCGGATCAGGCCGGGTCCAGACCAGGGGTGTCGTCCAGGGCAAGTCAATCGGACACGAACACGCGAACCAACAGCTTCACAGCGGCCCCCAAAGGGCTGAGAGGATTCGGTAGGGGTTATCACGGTTGAATGTGTAGATATCCAGGTGCCTTGAAAGGTTGCCTAGGGGGGCGCAAGCGTTGCATCGCAACACTGGCGCCATCTCGCCTTGAAGAATGAGCCAATGGCCACGCAGCCAGACCTTAGCCTGCCTGACCTAGTCTCGTTCAGGGCAACTCGTGTAATAGCGTAGTATGTAGTAGCCTATTGAGATCCAGGGTGACATTTTGTCATACCCTGCACACTCAGCCCTATGCAGTCACACAGGAAGCATTCCAGGTTGTCACATAGCAAGCCACGATCCTTACACGGGCTTCCGCAAGGATGAGAAGCCGTCAAGACTGGCACTGGACGAGGATTTTGCTATTTCGGGGGAATCCTTGCTGCGGGCAGTATCCCATTATGGTATGCGTCCGACTGATAAGGTCTTCTCCGACAAGGGATTGTTCGGTCACGGTTCCGGATGCAGCTCAATTTTTTGCCCAATTGTTATGATACATATCTTACCCTCTCGCTATACGTGCGGGCCACTCGATCGCAACCGAGGCGACATGGACATGGAACCATCGTAGCCCTCATCCGCGCAAATTGTGTCGATATCGCTGAGTTGCTGCGACCTCTTGCCCTTCGATAAGAGGGCAGAGCTCCTGGCCTCCGACATGGCGGAACTAAGCCGCTTCTTCTTGTCTGACTGGCGGAGAACAAATCTGACAAAGAACTGGCGGATGTTGGGTATGCATGCTGTGAAGACGCCCACGTAAAGTTCGATATCTGACCAAATCACGCTGGGCATCATGGCCACTAGGATGAATGAATGGTGAGTTTGCCGTCTTACTATTCAAATGCCATGGTATCAGTACGTACCGGTCGGATTCAATGGGTACTTTTTGAACTCCAAAATCTGCGTGATGCGGTAACAAGTCACAATAGTGAGACTGTGGAGGTGGATGTTAGGTATGGATTGACTGACGGTGGGACGGAGGATGCAAACGGCTCACAAGAGTCCAAGACAAAACATGAACATGACTGCAAACTTCTTCTTCAACGCCATATTCATGCGGTAGACTTGGGTAGCGGGTATGATTATCATCCACACGTCCAAGATGATGTTGATGCTCACGTGGCCCAAGGCCAATTTGACGATCTCGAGGCACGATCCTGTCGCATCCCCGGTCCAGAACGTCCAAGCTAGGCTTACCGGCTTGCATTGGAAAATGCCGACGAGGATGAAACAGAGACCATTGATGGCGTTCAAGATCAAGGTCCCCCACAAAACGTAGCGTACCTTTTCGCCGGGGAGGTGGAAGATTCGAAGGTACATGAAGACAATGGACACCTTGATCAAGTCTATGCAAGAATAGTATAAGGGTTGTAACGCATAAAAGGCCTGCAGAAGGTCAGCGACGAAGGAACGAGAAGCTTACCACACAGGGAGACCTGCCTTGAAGAAATTGGTGATTTGCCGGTCGGAAAGAGTCCAGAGGTCCTTGCCCGCACCGTTGTTTTCCACTAGAAGCATTTAGCAGGTGGTAAAATGGTGGCACCTATGCCCGGGGATCGGCAAACAAACTTACAATACATATGGAGAGACACATAGCCAAGGAGGATGAACTTTAAAACTTGTCAGTGATACTCTCAGAACGTCACTGATTGTTGGGCAAATAATTGTTGCTCACATATGATAGGAGGATAGTGTAGTCGTCCCAGCCCCACGGCGATAATTGCGCCAATTTCGTGATAACGCGTAGCAAGATCGAGAGGGTGGGAAGTAACGCGAACAGAACGATGCGGGCGGTTTTCGTTGCCTGTACCTCGTCGTTCAGAGGAAAGTCACACGCCGTCCAAGTGATGTTTTGCGCCTCTGGTTGGTCACCAAATGTTAGCACCATGGTCGCCCTTCCATACAGGGTGCCTTGAGTATGCTCACGCAATGCGAATTTCAGGGGGCAGCTCAAGACGGAGCAGTTCTCAACGTATTTTATGTAGCCCTCGTCGTTACACAGACATGGCTGGTCGCTGATGGGGCAATTCGTCTGACTCAAGCCTGCTAGAATGCATGGGATCTTTTGTTCCTCGTCAGCGAATTCGTCGACAATCGGGGCAGCGCTTTGGCTTACAGCACATGGTGGATTGTCGTCGAAGGAGATCCCTGTGATATTGGGGAGGGAGGGTTGTTGAGCAAAGACAGTCGTCGCGCAGAGAACAAGCAAGGGTAGTCGCTGGGTCGGACGCATGGTGACAGATGACGGAGCGGAGTAGGGCGGCGCAGAGCGAACGAGTGCCGCCAAGATCCGTCGTTGTAAGTGATCGATATCTCGAATTCAACGACTCTGACAAGCGTCTCCTGGCCGGAGACGACGATTTGTCGATACTGTTGGTGTCGAGGCGCCAGATAAGGCGTACGATAGACTCAGGTCCAAGTATCTTGGATGTTTTCCATACGGCAAAATCTAGACGTTGGACGGCGCAGGCAGTCGTTTTGTGAAAGTGCAGAACTCGCCTCCTACGGTGGCCATCTGCTTTAGGCTGCCTCTCTGAAATCGAAATCGGCCCCCAGGTCTTCGGTTCCGGGCAATGTCTTGGGTGGATAGTACCGGCACCTATGGAGCTGGGCGCGGAAAGACAGCCGGAAGGGTGATGTGGAGAGACCCGAGGCCGAATCGGGCCTGGGCTCGCTGGCCGAGACCCTGATCTTCGGGACCGTCATCGCCGTTTTCGATCATCACAAGGATCCAGGCATGGCTTGCTGACGTTTGCCTAGATCGAGCACCCGGCGAGCGTCGCCGAGGCGATTCAGCCATACCTGAATCACGTCGTGGCAATTCGACCTTGATGATTGGACGATGTCACTTCAAATGATTCCAAGACGAATCATTTCATATTGCCAGTTCGATGATTCCTCTTCAAGCATGCCCTGCCCAGGAGGAAAGTCTAGACTCGGAACTTCGAGAGCAGGTGGCTTTGCCATCATTTATGTACCTCGACAGGGCGCGGAAGTCCTATTCATAGAGTTGAAACGGTGTTCTCCAGGCACGTATGGAGGTACATCGTGTACAGACAGTGAATCTTGGGTTGGGTTTGTCATACATCGTGACTATTGCCCAAGATGGTAATCCACGAAAATTCAACTAGTCCAGTGTAGTGAATTACGGCCGTCTGATTGCCTAAAATTGGACAGGAGACCCTCAATCGCATCGACACTAATAATCTTTCACAACCACCACCTTTCCCCCAGCATTGTCCGACATCAACCTCACAATATCCGGTGAAGTTTCACAGTGAATCACAAACACACTTCGTCCAACCTTGGCTAGCCAGAAACTGTAGGTACTCATTAGTGCATAGAGTATATCACTCCTCCTTGCAATTCACCACAAGCACTACCCGATCCCATAATATAAAATGCTCAGGTTCTCTCCAACAACATCCCTGGCTTTTCCTCCATCAACATTGAATAGTTGACAACAAACAGTACAAACCTGAATCACTCATAAGTTAAAAAAAAAAAAATATGTCCAAGAACAACAGCAACAACAATGATCCCTACGGATACAACGCCAAGTGGAACGCATCAGCCGACGAGGCCACCGGCACCACGCGCGACCAGCGCGGCTTCTTCGACGACTACAACCAAACCACCGGCCCCAACAGAGGACGCCCCTGGATGCGCGGCACCAACGGCCTCTACAACACGGACACGCGAGGCATCATAGGCGATCCCCGAGACCCGTGGAGCCGTTTCGGGCACCCCTCGGATGGCTTCATCCCGCCCGGAGGCATCGAGCTGTGCGCCCCTGGTTGGGGCGGTCGGTGGACGGAGGAGATGGCGGCGAATTACCTCGACGCCGAGGACGTGAGGAACGAGGCGGACCAGAACGCTGCTAATCGGTGCCGCGATCTATATGGGGTTAGTTCGGTTGGAGGTGGTGCGCCGTACACCAACGGTCACCGCGGCCCCGGGATCTGGGACGTTGGAGGGATCATGGGAGGTCATTGGCCTGGTACGAGACCAAATTATGCGAACGGGTACGCGCCACCGACCAGGTTGAACGATCGGCGAAGGATGAATGGGCAGGAGCCTGTGGATTGGGTCGGTTCTGATGGTCACTACCGGCCTCGAGCCGCGCCGCCTCCGGGCTGGGAAGAAGGCGTGCAAGGTGGTAGTGCTTACTACAGGAGTTACGGCAGCGGATCGAACTCGACGGGGAATCCCTGGGTTTGACTTCAATACTGCTTGAGGGGTGATGACTACCTAGTAGCTGCCTTGGTTCGATAGTCTTCATCATAAACTCGCATCTTCAGATACTACTGCAATTGTGCTCTTGGCATGATCAGAGTCAGTGGCCCAACATATGTAGAGATAAGATAATACCCATGGAAACAACATTCCAACTCCAGTGTGGTATTCCCGCAACAAGTCTAATCTCCAGCCAGCAATGCGACAACGGTGCGTACGGCAGTCATAGGTCCTTCATTTTCTTGAACAAGTTTCTCAAAAACCTCAGACGCCTTTGCCAACGAACCGCGTTCATCTCCGTGGCGCCCTATGTCTTGTTAGCTCTCATTTCAGCAGGGAAGTTCAGGTGAACTCACATCTACCCGGCATTCCAATCATCAGGCCAACCTTACTCTGTGCCTCGCCCGTCCAGTCAAAATCAATCCTCCACTGTATCCTCAAACATGACGACTCTTCATCTACCGCATCGGGGATCGGTATCTCGAACGTCATCCGGCCCAGATGGGGCAACAATGCACCGCGACTGAGGATGTCCTTGCCCTCTTTGTCGCCTGAATCATCCGCATCCTGGCTCTGGGTGTCGTCTCCGTCCTTTCTTCTGCGCTTCTTACGCCTAGTTCTTATCTTGGCGACACTTTCAGCCAGCTTCTCCCTGTCTCCCAGCTCGTTCTCCAAAGCAAGCCACATTTTGGCTCGCTCGACGGCAACGCGATACCACTCGGCCATAGCCCAGGCGACGATGCTGACGTTGCGCTTCATGTGGGAGTTACAGTCGTCAGACGTCACCTTGTTAATGAAAGGGCGTACCTCGGCAACGGCTGCTTGGTCCAGTCGGGGCACTTTAAGATCAACGATTTCCAATTTTTCAGTGTCAACCGTCATGTCGATCTTGGCTGTAAATAGTCCCGCAGGGTGCGCGGATCTGATGTCAATGATATGCTGACGCAGCAAGGGGTCTTCTCCGCTCTCGCGGGGCAACATGTGTGTGATTCCTGAGAATACGAAAGGTGTGAACGCTTGCAGATATGGAAGCTCCTCTTCAGGCGTCATCTGAATAGGATGGTGTGAAATCAACGCGGAGAGATCGTCTTCTTGTGGCTTTGATGTGAGAGGTTGTGTCTGCCCAAGAGAAGCGAGGGACAGCCATGATGTAGGATTCATCGCCATATCAAACCACTCTTGGGCCGCGTCGGGTTGGGGTTTCTTCTCAGGGGGGACAAGATGCCGTCGGAGGACATCAAAGAGTTGCCCCCGGCGGGAAGCGGGTATGGAGAGATCTGTCGCAGACCTAAGTGACTGTACTCGTCGAACCCGCTCGTTCTCTTCCATTGCAAACTCCAAGTCGGACTCAAGTCTAGCGATTTCTGCCTCAAGCTCATCTTTTGTTTTCTTCAGTTCCGCGTTCGGGTCCGGCACTGAGATCTGCCGTGCTTCGTGCGTTCCCATTGGTCCTTTCCTTGGTCTTCCTCTGAGTCTCTTGACCGATTTGCTCGGACTTGTCTTGCGCGCCACCTGGGCCATGGCCTTCTTGGAGGGCTCCTTCGCCTTTTGGGAGAAGTCGGGTGGGCGCAGGGGTGGTTGTTTCAAAGGCGAGCTTTTGGCCGGAGACTCAGCCCGCCGCTTCCGCTTTGAGGGGGTAGTATGGATTCCGCGAGGCGGGGTTGTCACCACGGGATCGTCCTGACCTCTCTGCGTTGGCGTGGGAGGGAGTTCTGGCTCCTCGTCCGGCGCAGGCTCTGTGGGTGGTCTTTGCGGGATTGCGCCCGGAGGTGGTGAACGAGGAATACCGCCACGAGCGAAAGGATTAATCTCGGGCTCTGGGCCTTCATCGGGAGGGAACGGCCTCGAAACGGGCTTCCCAGAGGACCGGCGTGGCCTGGACGCCAGTGCTCCGCTGAGCCCCGTTCGAGAGGAACTTGGCACTCGTCGTGCGGGAGACTCAAGCATGGAAACAGACGGACTCGGCTCGGCTTCAAATATGTTCATACTCGGGCGTGCGGGCTGGCTCGAGAGAGAAGGCCGGGACTCCTGGCTTTGGGTCTGCGGCTCCTCTGGAGCGTCCGGTCTGTCTCGCGTGGCATTTTTGGCGGCAGTTTTTGATGGACTCAAGCTTCGTCTCCGTAGAATGTCGGGGTTCGAACGCGCAAGACTTGATCTTGTGGGCGACGCGAAGGAAGGGCGTCTTTGCCTCGGGATCGGTATTCGACTTTGTGGTGGGGGAGGATCGGGGGGAGTGGTCGACTCGATGTTATCGTCGTCGTCGCGATCTGTGCTCAGGCGTGGGGAAGTCCTCCGCCTTCTGGGGGCGGATTCTTCCATATTTGAGGCGCGTCGCGGAGCCTATTTGGGCATGTCGAACTTTGGTGCCCTTGAGGGCAAGTTGGTGCGAAGGGGCAGTAGTTGGGAAGGACTGCACGAAAGCTCCAACTTGAGCGTGTTGTTAGTAGGAGAGAGCGCGTCTGTGTACCTCACCTTGCGATGCGACCTCACCGCCTTCCAATTCGGGTGGGTGTCGAAAGTAAACAAGGATGACAGGCGCTCGAGCTCCCAGCAGCTCTGTCTTTGGTTCAGGGACCAAAACTTTCCTTACATCTCATGATGATTTTAGTTTGGTAGTCAGATTCCTGTCATTTTTGGGAATATTTCTAGCATCCCTTCGACACATCTTCGTTTCCTTTCCTATTGTCACATAAGTCCTTGATGCTGAATGGCTAAGACGACGTCCCCACGTGACCTTCCGCATCATTACATAAGCGCAAGTCTTGGACCGATGACGTCCGCGGCTATGACCGCATTCCAATTGCCCGCTTGCTTTTCCCTTTTCCTTCGGGTCCTGCAGTGACCGCGGACTTGGTTTCGCCTCACTCAGCCACCCAAATCTCCAACTCTTCAATTCAAACCCTCCTGTTGAATTGGATCACCAAAATAAGCACACCAAAGATGTCGACTCCCGGCAGAATCCTCCCGCGCCTTCGGCCAATGGTGCCTCGCAACGTACGCTCTCTCCGCAAAGCCTTCATCACGATCCAAGCCCAGACTGGCCCCGACCCGATCGAGCCCTCCAAGCCTCAAGCACACCCGCTTGGCGCCTACTACGAGACGATCCTCACGAAGCCCCAACCCATCCCCGACGAGAAGCCCGAGGAACCTCCCTCGTCCTCCGCCGTCAAGCAGGAGCAGCAAGGCCGTAAGACCTCGCCTCTCTCCCCAGCCCATCCCGAACCCTCTGCTGAAGCTCAATCCGCACAGCCGGTGCCGACACCGCCCCCGCAGACCGCGGCTAAGAAGGCCTCCATCGTCTTCGGCTCCGCCCTGGCCGGCCCTGCCGAGCGCAAGAAGCGCCTTGAGGAAATACGGAGTCAGAGTACGATGGTTGCTGGGGTTTTGATACCTCCGCGACCCGAAGAGCCTGACAATTGCTGTATGAGCGGCTGCGTGAATTGCGTATGGGACCGGTTCAGGGAGGAGATGGAAGAGTGGTCGGCGGCGAACGCGGAGGCGCAGTTGAAGTTAAGGGAGGAGCAGGCGGCCAAGGGCCAGCCGGTCGCGGGTACGGTCAGCATGGACGACGACGGCGGCGGCTCAGAAACAAACTGGGTGCCGAAAGACCCGAAGATCGCCAAGGATATGTGGGACGATAAGCTGTATGAGGATATTCCGGTTGGCATTCGCGAGTTTATGAAGACGGAGAAGAAGTTGAAAGCGATACATCAGAACGAGGGCACTCTAGGTGGCTAAGGAGTTACGGGACTTAGCCCAACCCTTTTCTTCTCCTGTTCCCTCGTTTCCACGTCTCATAGCCGGCGCCGGTGTTTCGCTGTCATAGATCCCATCAGCGAGCTCATAGACTTGTTTACAGAAACCAGAATTCTTCCCTGAATGCCGTAGCCCAGTGTCTGGGTGTTTTACCAGCAGAGTGTTCCCCTCTTCCAATTCATGTCTACCACAGATCTTGATGAAAGAGTGTGTTGACATTCACAGGCACTTGGTGAAGGACAAAAGGGGTTTCACGAAGCCCGGGGAACAAGAAAGGGGTCAATTGATGGGCGCTTCAATGGCAGCAAGAGCCACACGGGGACGATAGAGATCAAGCTCACGTCAATTGGAGACGACTAAGCAGGACACGACTAAGCAACCACAATTTTCGTTTATGTATATGCCAGATGGTGTTTTACTGGAAAAGTCCTTCTGCTCTCACCTCATGCCATCACCTCGGTCGTTCCCAGGAGTATCACCACGAAAATGGCCGACTCCGATCTCGACCACGACGAAGACGAGACCTCCCCGTCTCCCTCAAAATCCCTCCCCTCCGAGAACTCCTCTCCTTCATCTTCGTCTTCGTCTTCGCCCGTCCTCAGTTCCGCCGCTCCTCCTACTACTAGAAACGACCGACAGTTGCCGAATCTCGTGAACCAGACCGTCACACTCTACTACGCCCGTTGCAAGATCCATCTCACCAAGGCTGTGCATTTGGTCACCAAGGAGTACACCTTGCCCCGCAATGAGCGCATCGCCCTGGACAACGCGGTGGCATCCCAAGTGGTCACGAAGCGCATGCAGTTCTGGGCCGGGGAATTGCCGCACCAGCTCGAGCAGCTTCTGGGCGCCGGACACGTCTTCGTTTCCCACGCCTCAAACGCTTTCCCGGACGTTGCCCGCCAATTCGTTGCGACCGACCAAGAGGGCCGCTTACCCGACGCGACCAAGGTCATCATGTGTCGCATCTGGCCGATTAGCTTGAACGTCATGCGCGACTTTGCAAATCGCCAGCTCGCCTCGGTATCTCTTCTCAGGGATGCTCTTCGCTGCCTCGAGAACCATAGCCTGCACCCCAAGGCGTACCTTGGCATGCGTCGGAACCCTAAAACCGCCGAGTCCCTATCCTACAACTTCAACCTGTCTACTCGCATTGGATACCTCGACCAAGTCATCCACTACACCGGCAAGCATGCTGTCATGGACATGGCGCGGCAGATAGGCGTCGCCCTCGCTATCGTTCATTACGACCTACACAAGGACGGCAGCCGCATGAAGTTCCGTATCGGACGCGGCCCCGTGCTTACCAAGAAGAAGAAGAAGAGACCCGCTCGCGACTGCGTCACCGTCGCGAAGGATACCGAGGGCAACGCCACTCCCGAGATCATCAAGATCACGAAGCCCGGTCCTGTAAAGCTTTGGTTGACCGGCCTCGGCGAGATGAATGACCTCGAGGAGTCGAACGGCATCTTGTTGGTTGATGTTGGCGGCTCGGTCTAGGGCGGCGAGCCCTTCTTCCCCCGGCCTGACGTTGCTCCGGCTGGGGTCTTTGAGGCCTTCTGGGATGCCTACCTCTACACGGGTGACGCAATTATGAATTGGAGGATGATTACGAGACCTCACGATGTTCATATGATTCTGAATCTTCGCCGTCTGGTCATGCGCAATCTAGTCAATCGCTTGTCGACGTTTTGATTGGCTAGATCGCAGCCTGTCTAGGATAAGGTCAGTCCACCGGATTAGTAGTTGGCTCGCCTGAAGCAGGGCGGGAATGAATACAAGCTGATTTTCTCAAGACATGCAACGTCTAAGTGAACGTAGTCTTGAAACTACAACTGAGATCCCTGACCTGCGTCGCTTCACAGTACCAACATCAACGCTGGATGGAAAGTTATATGAAGCTCAAGGCCATGACCGAACGGGCACGCCGACTTGACAAGCATTAGTGTACACGGCTAGATAAGTCGTGTGGACATGATACTTGTGTGCTGTAAAGTTACCGTAACGATGCCATTCGGTCGAATGAACAAATGGAGCAATTAATATAGACGTCCTGTCTCCCACAGAAAAGATCTAGGCATCTTGAGGACACCCAAGCCATAGAACACCCGAGCATTCGAGGCTGGAGACCCTTCCCCAAATGCTATTCTTGATCACGCAAAGCTTTGAATGCTAGGTCTCACTCAATACGCATCCATCATTCACTGCCAGGGTGCTTGATCAAGACGGTTCTCAGGCGATTCACTCAACGAACGGTGGTGAATGTCAAGGAACCGCTCTTTTTCACAAGACTTCAACTTCAGCAGGCCACAGAACCAAGATCATTCACTTTCATGGGAGATTTAAAAAAGATGTTATAAAACTGGGCGATCCCGCCTGCAAATTGCGTCCCTCTCAAACACAGATCACCAAACAGAAAACAAGAACAGACCACACAAAGTCACTAACAACCAACCTCCAAACCAGGCAACTTTCACAAAACATACACACAATGGCTCCCGGAGTTCCTTCTTGGTACAAGTGCGGAAAGTGCGGCGCGCAAGGCGCTCACTATGCCGCTAACTGCCCCGTCGTCAACCACCCTGAGTCGGCGGCCGGCAGTTCAGGCTAACATCTGAGTTGCTTCACGTCAGCGGTATAAGGAGATGGAGTAAGGGAGATAACCCCCGGCACTCTTACAAAAAGAATCACAACAAAGTGGTAGTGAAGTTCAATATAAGACATAGACAAAATCAAATAGTGAAGTTATAGCATGTGAGACAGAAGTAGTCTTTTTGGGGTCCGATATTTATTTTGTCTCCATGGCCCGGCTGGCAGTCCAGGCTAACTAACCCCCTAGCGTTCTGAAGTCCATTGGGTATTGTTTGTCCACAGTAGCCACAAATACCGGCAATATTGCGTGCGTGCCGAGTTTTCAAATTGGCAATGCGTCCCAAGCCCCTTGGACTTACCTTTCATACACACCAAATGGCATGCGAGACGATGAGCTGTTGGGGCGACGGCTAGATTTATGGTACCTTTCAGGCCATCATCACATAGTGCCCGGCATGAAAAACTTGAACTGTCATTTGTAAAGTGTATGCACAGGCAACTCGATGGTATGCCCCTTGGTATCCTTTTTATGGACCGAATCTCCACGGCCAAGCCCGGTCTAACTCCTCTCCATGGTCCCTCGTGACTCGTCTAAGATCACTCGTCTGTAAGTATATATACCTCATCTCGCTCGACGTTTCGTCTACTTGCTCTGCTCGGCACCATGGCGATCGTGCTCGTCGATGTCGATGGCCTCCCAGGGGTAGTTGATCCAAATGTCCTTGACGGTGCGGGCGACGAAGTACTGGCCGTTCTTCATCATTTCCTCGGGAAGAGAGCCCTTCTTCTGCTTATCCTTGTTCTGCGAGCGGGTTGTCAGCATCGTTCTCCGGGTCCGAAGAGCACCCGAAAAAAGGGAGGGTAACGTACGTGCAAGACGAAGATGCCAAACTGCGTCTTCTCGCCCGTTCCACCCATGCGCTGACGAGCAGCCTCGACATCCTTCTCCAGCTCCTTGACGGCGTACTCGAGGGTGGTGCGGGTGTCGTCGACCTCGTCGACGATGAGGATGCGCTTGCCAATCAGGTGGCCCATCTCGCCGAGGGCGCTCAGGTCGAGCCACTGGGTACGGGTGACCTTGGTGCCGGGGACCTCGGGGGCGCCGGGGGTGGCATTGCCGCCCATGGTCTCGGGGAGCTGCTCGTAGAGAGACAGGCCGATGGCCTGGATGGGGATGTTGGGGCTCCCGGGCTGCTTGAGGAAGGAGCGCAGGATGCGGGCGGGAATGAAGCCGCCGCCGCCGATGGCGATCATCAGCTGGGGCTGGAACTTCTCGAGGATCTCGGTCGCCGACTCCTGGCAGAGCTTGTGGACCTGTGGTTTCCCGCGGGTGTCAGTCCATGGCGGGAGAACGGGAGCACAGTGTCCGTCGGGGAGGGACAAGGACGAGGACAAGGACGTACATCGTTATACGTGACGTAGAGCTTCTCGACCATCTTGGCGGTGGTGGTGTTTTTCTATTGGTTTGCGGGGTATGCTGGTTTGCTGCAGACTTGGAGACGGGGATGTCTTCGACAAGTCGTTTCTTTTTGTTTGCCGTAAAGAGATATATGACGAGTCGAAACGAAAATGCGTGGAACGGGGTATATAGTTATTGGAGAGGGAGAGAGACGGACTGGAAAAAGAAAGAAGCTTAGAGGGGCTCAAAGGTGCCGCTATTCACACCCACCCACCGCTGAGGCGAAGGCAGCCCCGAGAAGAAAAATAAAAATGTGAAAAATAAAAAATAAAAGGACCCGGCGAGTCACTGACCGACCCCTCCATCGGGACCCCGCGACTGCGACTGCGACTGCAACAGCACTCAGGCACTGGATGCGCCGCTAAAAGGAGGAGAATTTTGCTGCTGCTGGCGAGCCCCGCGATGAACCGCTGGCCAGGTGCCCCGCTTCACATGTGGACCCGCACCGCTGCGCCCCCGCATGTCCGTCATCTGCTGGCACCTCAGTGGCTGTCTCCCGCTGTTGCTCAGTACGACGCCTTACAGAGTCCGTCGGAGTTCGCCGGCGGTCCGGGCATTTATGGCCAATCAATCAGGCAGCATCAGATAATTGGCCAATGGGATACTACAGAAATCACGAGTCCCAGGCAAATGGCCCAATCCCACCTTCCCTTTCGCATCCCTGGACGGAGAGGAGACATTATTAGTGCGTCACTGAATTTTCCATTTCCCCCTGTCCATGATAATTTCCAGGCGACGCTGAACTGGTCGATTTTTTGGTGGCGTCTGTTGTGATTCTCATCGGAGGTTGTGCAACATCCAACTGCTGCAGCGTGTTACCACCGGCATCATTACCCCAACACCTACATGCAGCTTGGGTGTAGACATTGCAATTATGAAGAGATCTTGAAGTGGGTAAGAAGTGAGACTTAATCGCTTCTGTAGAACACGGGGCTCCGGCGGAAGATTCTCGTCGAGGTACATGATTTGTTAGAATTTCTTCTCAGTTGACTTCTTTTCTTCAAAAACTCACGACGCAACGAATCCGACAATGGGAAAACAAGGGCTTGGCTCCAAAACCCTGTTACTCTCCTTTGCAGAGAATGAGAAAGAATAAAGCAAAGTACGCAGTCGTCATCCCTACGAATCATGAGTCACCACCTCAGCATCAACCTGCATCTCATCAGGTGTCCAGCCGCGCGTCTCTGAGAGTAGTCCACAGCGCGGGGTGATTTGGCATCCATCTATAGATGTTCCTGAGCATCGTCTCCCTGAGGCGTCAAACCCACATGATATGACTTGACCATCATCTTCATCTGCTCCCATCCCTTGCGACCCAGAGCCAATTCCACCTTCTCAAAAGGTTGATCAATCTGAGCGTTGGCGTCTCGCTGTATGAAAGAGATCAACAGCCTCCCACTTTCTTTTCTCTTGGGGACTATGAGCGCTGACTTTGTCCTGACACCCAAGTCTGCTTGTCTATTGGAAGTGCCTGGTTGTTTGAACACGGCTCCAGAGCTCGGGTTACCAAGCCTTCGTGGTTGTAGAACTTGAGATGCAATATTTCGGAACACGAATTTCAGCGATCATAATGTATTCGTTAGTAGTGTAGAAGAGGTAGCATCCTAAGAAAGTCAGCAGTTTGAAACAAAGATGCGAAACCGAGGCTACGGCTTTGGACGCTACGGAGACAAACTTGGGAGGCTTCATTCAACCAAGCCCTTAAACGCTCGGTAACTACGGTGATACGATACGTCAGCATATTTTTAAATCCGGGGACATATTTCCCGCAGCAATAGACGACTCATCGACTTGGTAGTGTCACCTTCAAACAGATAAATTGTGACCTCCTGGATCGCATTTGTATTTGCGGTAACTCACTGGTGATTGAATAGAAGCATGTGAGTAATTTTGCCGCGTTTGAAACGACTTCTCTGTAATCCAAACGTGCGTCGATGGATCTCGTGACACGACCAAATAGTGTTTGAGCTGACGAGCAGCTTTACGAACTGTTTCATCAGGTCCGCTCTGTGAAAACACCGGGTCGCTGTCGACTGTTCGTCTAGTTTATCGACGTACGTAGAAGCAGACCAAATCCACAAGCCTTCGTACCGAAGCAATCCTCATGTAGAATACAATGACTGGAGGCGGGTTGACTTGTTGGTAGCTGGACGAAGTTGCGGAAGCGCAGGATAAATCTAAAAGCTGTTTGACCCAGGTTTTTGAGCTCAAAACAGCAAGGCAAAGAACGACAGCAGAAGTGCCCAAGTATCGCACTCGAGGATGACATGCTCTGCAACAGCATCCATGCGCATTCTGAACTCGCGCGGTCTCAAGATGTCAACCTCGATATCAATCACGATTGTGCTTGTTGTGTTCGAGTCTTCAATTTCACTCAGGCATGGTTAAGGTAGTTGCGCACATCCGCCTCTCGATGAGGCTGCTCCAGTGGTGCTGTTTCCCGTCAAATGCTTTTGGGTGATCGTTGCAGCTTCGCGATTTTTTCAAGACTCCCACCCCCTAAAATGAACCACCTTACATAGCTCACTAAAGTCGCTTGCGTGTCGCACGCAACGCACTCGTCTCTGGCTTGGCTCCTGGGTCTTGGTCCTTGGCCCTTCGCCGAGTTCACCGCCATGGTCTTGGTCTTTTCCCTCAGAGATGCAAGGCGTGGCTTTGGCGTTGTGGAATCCACTCTCGAATCGAGGGTAAGGCCGCGATCCGTCTCAGACAGTTTGAGTCAAGGGAAGAAGATGAATTCGGGGCTTGGTTCTTGGCTGCGTCGTGGGTTTTGGCGCCACGACCGCAAAACTCTTTGAGATTGTGACCTCAATACGTATTGTTGTAGAAATTATGGAAAACAGAATTTCAAAAGCTGGTTTGCGGCATGGCAGATGCTCTCACTTCCAAAGCTTCTTAAGGATTCAGTCCGCTGAGTTTCATCTTTCGGCAGCGGACGAACCTGCCGGAGGATAAGTGGGTCCTCGGGCACGCCGTGTCGGCGGGGTGCTATCAGCTCCGGGAAGCTGCTCGCCGTCCCGCCTTGCATGCAATCTGTCGGTGGCATAGATCAAATCCGGCCGTCAATGCCTTCGCCCACATACTGAAGTACCAAGCCACCCACATTGCGATACAATTTCAGCCAAGGTGCGTAGATGCGCTTGGCGATGGCGCGCAAACCAGCGTGACTCGGGTGCTCAATTTGATTGAAGCATACTCTGTAGCGCAAGCCAATTCTTTTTTGGAAGGGCGATTGTGCCCCGGAACGACAATTGAGGGCGTAGATGGCTCTAAATCTCTCAACACATGGATCGGTCTCATCCACCAAAACACCACAAACCTACCTCGAGCTGCCGACTTGCCGCCTGCCAAGCGATCCTCTGCATGCAACCCTTCAGTTTAACGATATAGACAGGGGGCACCGAGTGGTAGCGGAAATACTCGTAATTCGAAGCGTCGACTGAACAATTCGTCGATCCGCGAAATATAGTGGGTTTCGCTGGGTCTCACTCCATTCTCTTCCTTTCATTCATGTCTCCCCAGGGGTCTCGTCGGCATGCGCGGGAACGGTTTAGCGGGATGGGAGGATTCATTACCCAGCGTCTAGGCATTCATCACCAACCTGAAGCTCGAGAGGCAGTGCATTCAACGGCCGTCAGGGAGAAGGGAGTGTTGTACGGTCTCTTCAGCTGGACAAGGTGCTTGCACGTCTGCTTGACTCTTCCTCCTCCTCCAAGCATCCCAAGAACGCCTGGAACGGGCCGTTCTAGCGCCAGTCTGCAACTCGAGACATGCACAAACGGTCGGCAGGATTGCTGATCGCCGCTGGTTGCTCATTTTATTCAGGAGCGTGACCAGTGACCTACTTAGGCGCCTACAGTCCTGAGTCCTGACGAGCCATCCAATGCATTCAATTCGCTTGGCCCGAACGGTGACACCCCACCCCAAGCTTGCTTCGCCTCCCATACTAATCTTATCGTCACGAACTGGGCAAAATGTACGCGTTTATCGGTAGAAAAAGGGGGGAGCGCTTGGCGAGGTACACTTTTATGTGCATCGACCCTTAGAAGCTGGCGTAACCCCCTTTCTCGAGCAGCAGCGCGGCTCCGCCCCAGCTCTGTCTCGAATCTTGAATCTCTCGATGTCTCTTGAACTCGTTCCTCGATCCCAATTAGCGACGTGACGTCGCGTTTGTTTGGTTTGAGTTGAATTGAAACCCCTCGTCGCTCTCTTTGGACTACGTCCGTCCACTCTTTGAATTGCATCTTTGTCCGGCTTTGCATTTTTGTGCCAGCACGTTCTTTGCCTTATGCTTGCTCCCACGCTCCTTTGAACCTCCCCTAGCCGGCCGACTGTCCTGCGCTGCGTCACGGCTTAATTTCGTGAGTTGAGGCTCTCGACGTCGTCTTTTCACGACGAGCTAACCCAATTGACGCGACCAGAGTCGAAGCACTCATCGACGACAAACCCCACGAGCAGCCCAACATGCGATTCTCACGACTAGCACCATTACTCACCTACATCTCCCTCGCCGCCCTACTACCCACCGTCTTCGCCGAAAGAATCCTCCAGTCCCTCTCCCTAAACAGCTGCCAGAAAGACTCCGACTTCTCCGCCTCGCTCTTCAACGTCGTCGTATCCGCCGACAACGGAACCGTTCTTTGTAATATCGCCGCCGTCGTCTCCGTCGAGGGCAAGGCCGTCTTCGATGTCGCCCTCCGCATTTACGGATACCAATACCTCCGCAAGACCATCAACCCGTGCGAGATGAACCTGCAAGGCCTATGTCCGATGAAGCCGGGCAAGATCAACATGGAGTTCTCCTTCGAGATTGGCGACGAGCTCAACCAGGTGCCCGGAATCGCATACACTATCCCCGATCTCGACGCCACCATCCACGCCCTCATCAACATGACCGACACCGATACCACCGTCGCTTGTATCGAAGCCGACTTCTCCAACGGTAAGACGGTCAACCTCAGTGGCGTCAAGTGGGCCACCGCCATCATCGCGGGAATGGGTCTCCTGTCTGCCGGTATCGTGTCAGCAAAGGGCCATACCGACGCCGCGGCGCATCTGGCCGCGAACGCCCTGTCGTTATTTGGATATTTCCAAGCCCAGGCCTTCGTCGGCCTGACCGGCGTTGACATGCCGCCCATCGTGCAGGCCTGGACGCAGAATTTCCAGTGGTCGATGGGAATCGTGCGGATCGGCTTCATCCAGGACCTGGCGACGTGGTACCAGCGCGCCACCGGAGGCGAGGCCGCGGACCTGCTCACCGATATGAAGAACTACTCGGTCCAGGTCTCCAAGCGATCCCTCGACGTCATGAAGACCTACGGCGGCCCTGTCAAACGCGCGGTCTCGGCGATCGCGAAGCGCTCCAACATCAAGCTCGACAACGGCTCGTACATTGTTTACGGAATCCAGCGCGTGGCGTTCAAAGCCAAGATCGAAACCACGAACCTCTTCCTCACAGGTCTCATCATCTACATGGTCTTCGTCGGCTTTACCATCGGCTGCGTCGCGGCGTTCAAGGGCGGACTCGAAATCGCCGCCAAGAACGGCTGGACCAAGGCGGACCGTTACATCGAGTTCCGCCGCGACTGGAAGATCACCCTCAAGGGCATCCTCTTCCGTCTCAACCTCATCGGATTCCCGCAGATTGCTGTTCTGTGCCTGTGGGAGTTTGTGCAGCACGACTCGCCCGCCATTGTGGTCCTCGCCGTTTTCTTCTTCTTCGGCACCCTCTTCACCCTCGTCTGGGCGTCATGGAAGGTCATTTGCATCGCAAGACAATCGATCATCACCCACCAGAACCCCGCGCACGTTCTGTTCTCGAACCCGAACATCATCAACAAGTGGGGCTTCCTGTACGTCCAGTACCGCGCCTCGGCATACTACTTCGTTATCCCATTCATCGCCTACATCTTCGTCAAGGCGGCTGTGATCGCCTTCGGCCAGGGCACAGGTGCCGCTCAAGCGATCGCCCTGATTATCACCGAGGCCGCCGCCCTGATCGCCTTCAGCGTCCTGAAGCCGTTCATGGACAAGAGCACCAACTCGTTCAACATCTCCATTGCGGCGATCAACTTCATCAACGCCATCTTCCTCCTCATTTTCACCAACGTCTTCGACACCCCCGGCCTCGTGATCGGCGTCGTCGGTGTGATTCTCTTCATCGTCAACGTCATCTTTTCCCTCGTCCTCTTGCTCATGGTCCTGATCTCGAGTGTCCTGGTTTTCTGGCGCACCAAGGGCAAGCCGATCGAGCCTAGCCAGCTTCACGACCCGAACGTGCTTGCGAAGCGCGAAGGCACGGAGAACAAGTCCCTGCTCGACCTCGATGAAGACGACAAGCCGCTGTACAGGCGGGAGTCGGTGAGGTCGTTGTACGGAGGAGAGAAGGCGATGGAGGATGGGAGGAGTATGCCCAAGGAAGGGGCTGACAGCCATGAGATGTCATATCTGCCATCACCAACAACACGGCCTGCAGTCAGTCCTGCAATGCCATTGTTCCCTGCCGACCCATCACTACGCCCACGTACCCCGAATACACCGCGGTCGCCGGCTGGCAATGACCCCCCACAAAGTCCATTCGCGACAATGGATGAGTTGAGGTCGAAACACAACAACAGGTGAGTCACTCATGAAAGTCATCATGAGCTGAAGTGGTAGCTAATTATGCGACAGTCCATGGCAGCGCGGCGCTGGGTACGACGACTAGATTTGGCGAACACCATCATTTGTATTATTTATCATGCTGGTTCCTTAGAGTTTACATATAACTATATTAAGAGTAATGTCTCTGAAACTCGGTTATTTCAACTTACTCACACCAGCCTCCCCGAAATCTTACGTCGTTCAGTTTTAAGAGGGGTTTTTCTGGTGGATTACACTTCTGATCAAGCCGCTGGCCCTACTGATGAGCAGGGACTGCACTGGTGTTTGATCATGGTCTTACCGACTGTACAAACAGCCATTACAGACTGACTTAAAATGACATGAATTCAAAAGCTAATCCTCTTAAAAGCCTGCCTGCCTGCTCACGTGGAAACCATAACACAAACCCCGCCGCTGGCATCAAGCAAGTTCCGCTTCGACGATACCCTCTCCCATATCGATGCCCCTCCAGATCTTGACAACCTTCAAGCCAGCTTTCTCCACAATGGCGCGCCAATCTCCCTCGGTCTTCTCCGCCGCCGCCATACCTCCCATCATCAGAACGTCCAATGACGTGACTCGTCCCACCGGGTTCCTCTCGTTGATCATGTTCTCATGGATCAGCAGCTTCGAGTACCCCCTCTCCATCGCGTCGGTGATGTTCTTCAGGATCTCGTCGATCTTGAACATGGGCCAGTCGTGCAATATGCCGTGCATGAAATACGCCCTGGCGCCCCTCACAGGTTGCGGAGTGAAGAAGTCGTACTCTTGCATCGCGTAGGCCGGATCCTTCTCAACACCTTTCAGCATCGAAGGTATGTCCTGCAAGACGAGGTCGCTGGCCGCCACTTCAGGGTGCTTCAGGGCGAACTTTTTCAAGTCATGTCCCTTGCCCCCGCCAACGTCCACAACCACGGCTCGCCCGGGGCGCGCGCCTTGGACGAGAGTCTCGGTGGGGTACACCTTGGGCCAGTCCGTGAGATTGCCCCGCGAGTTGCCTTCCATGGCATCGTTGAAGTCACGGGTCACGTTGGGATGCGTGCCGACAAAGTTGAAGAATATCGAGTCCGGGCCCTGCCAGTACTGAAAGTTGCAGTTTGCGTTGTCTGTTGGATTCTGGTAGCCCGAGTCTTTCAAGAAGTCGGGCAGGGTGCGCATGAGGGGGCTGATGAGTTCATGGTAGAAGGCGCCGTACCACGCGCGCAAGCCCTGGTCTGTAGCGAGGGCGGCGGCCCAGGGTGTGCGGGCATATGTGTCGAGATCTGTTTCGATGATGAGATACTGTCCCGCAACGCACCTCATCATACGTCCTGTTTTACAAATCAGTCAGGGGGGGTAGACTGCGATGACGATGTCTTGGGTGGACCGACTGATCAGAGTCTCGTCTGTGCCCGTGAGTTTTGCCAGCTTCGTACAGGTGATGGGCTCGCCGCCCACTTCAGCCCACTTCTCGAATATGCCGAGGTCGATGAGGGTTTTGATCGCTGCGTTGCCGGCGCTACGAGTTATGACGTGGTCCCATGCGATGTCGTACGGGGTTTGCAGCCGTCGAAGGGCATTGTGTAGGGCATCCCTCACACGGATGCGGTCGGCCCCATTCTCGAATAACGAGGTATCGATGTCATTGAGACTAGTGATAATGGAGTCTGCTTCGGACATGACTGCTTTTGAGAATCAATGCTCAAGAGACGAGGCGAAAGAAAGAAGATCCCAAGGGCAACAAGAGCGAAGAGCCGGTATTTAACAGCGCCGTAACTTTCAAGTTGGCTATGGGGTCACACCAGCGAGCGCAGCCTTCAGCAGCTCTTCCGAGATAATGAATACCCTTCCTCCAACAATAGATGCGTCTCAAAGGCACAGTAGTCAAGTAAGCTCCGTGAAGATACCAAATACGGTCGCGTGGGTCAGAATCATCGACGACGATTCGCCCGTGGTATAAGCCAAGCAAACTAGACCGCATGGACACCCTTGCACTGTCCCATGTTTGATATCTGTTGGTCCTGTTGGAGGCTCTTGGTCCTGCCAACTACAGCAACGTTGTTTGCTTCCCAGATCCATGCTGGAGTCTTGTGAATGGTGTACCTCCTCGCCACGGACCCCGTGATATGTGTTTGCTTTGTGACCTCATCAGACGCGGACGAGGATTTCGAGGGATGTTTGCCCTGCATCCACATCTGATCCTGACTTTAGCGCCAACAGAGTCGACAGAGCTATGTTGATAGCTGGGTTTGCCAGCCAGTCAGACCAAGCTGCTGAGGTAGGCCTGGTTGTTTGCTAGACGAAGCTGTTGGAAGTTGGGATCTCAGCACGGAAAGGAGATCGTGGGGACGAAAGGCTAGGGCTTGTCAACAGACCTCCCTGTGCTGAGTTATTGGCTACAGCCACGTATGCAGAGCGTCACTCGTGCTTCGAATCGTCGGTCACACTTCACACACCCGGCCTCATCCGACAAGCCTTGACCTCCGCTTGTTTGTGTTCGCAATCATAAACAACTCATGTTCAACAGAAACAGCCCATAAAAACCCAACCAGATCTGGCAGCTGGTCCTTCCTGCGGATTTGAATGATCGACAACTACCGTGTCAAAGAAATTCGGCAAACGTGACACCCGCCCCCTTCGGATAAAGCACCTTCGGATAAACCACCAACAATCGGAATCGCTACTCGTCATCAATTCTAGTAATTGCTCTGCGTTATTAGAACGTTGTTTTCGATCATCTAACTAGCATCAGGAAAATACTGCCACGATTTGATCGGTGGGTACTGTTCCCACAAGTCACATCGCACGTCGGACTTCAATCCATTTTCCTGATCAGCACGGGAGCTGCCATGGAAATCTGACAGACCAGACTTCAGCCCCTGCATGGCTTTGGGACTTTTGAACTTACGTCTTGATAGCAGAGGGAACTTGTTTTCACTATCACACCACATAACATTTCATGCGTCTTGTGAAGCCGGCCGAAAGCCAACGTCTCTTCAACAGTCGTGCCGTTCGTACTTTACACATCGAAGCCATGAGCAAGTGCAGCAACTGCGACATCGGCCTTCCCCGGCGTCACAACCCGCTTCTCTGCGACGATTGCCAGGATTGGGACGATCTGCAGCGTGTGACCGCATGCCCCGAGAAACAAGACGTATTCGCCCATTTCAACCCGGTACTTTTCACACAGAAGCACAACCCAGACTGGCCGCCGAAGCGGAAAAGTAACTATTCGCACCCGGGAGAGCTCACGTACCGAACGATAGATGACTTCACTAACAGCAAAACCTGCATGATCTGCAAGGCTGTCAAAAATTTGCTCTCCAAGCCCATGAAGTTTATTCAAGGATGGATACCGCCGTCAAAGCATCTGTGTGGAAGCCATTTGTGCGTGATCCCGGTAACGAACACATAGACATGTCGGAAGAAATGGCCATTCAGCGCGGAATGCTGCCGAAAACTCAGAAGTGCGTGTTTGCAATGTTCTTGGCCTCGACCCCTAAGGGACAAGATGAGAGCACCGTTATGACTCTGATCTTACTTCTTGCTCTACCTTATGAGAAATGGCGTCAGGAGCTGTCGATTGTCTCAATTTGGGAGAGAAGCTTGATGAACTACAAACAAGTCAACCGATGGCTTGAACGTTGTGTCGACGACCACGGTTCTGAATGCAACGAGCTGCAGCTTCGGCGAGACAGCGTGGAAAGTCTGGAGAAACCGGGCGGGTTTGGACCGTGACTTGCTTCCGGAAGTTCTGCTCGATGCCATCCATCTCTGCGCTGAGCTGGGACAGCGATATATCTGGATTGGCAGGTTATGCATCGTACAAGACGACATGGACATAAAGCCCGAGCAATTAGATGCGATGGGCGTCGTATACCATCGCGCGTTCCTCGCCATTGTTGCGCTTGGCGACGGTGTCACCCAAGGCCCACCGGGAGTCTCTTGCCGACCCAGAACGAGAAGCTATGTGAACTGGTCGTCGGACCTTCTGGCATCGGGTTACACTCCGATGGGCCTCGCTCGTGCGTCTTGGATCGAGCGTGCGGTGGATGACTCGAAGTGGAACAACAGGGCATGGAAGTTCCAAGAACGATTTCTATCCCGGAGGCGCATTCTTTTTGACGAAGTACAGGTTTATGGAGATGCTGCAAAGAAAAACGGTGTCACAACTCAGAGGGAGACGAGGTGGGCTCATGGCAGAACGCGCCGAGTTTGGAAGACGGGGGATCGCGGATGACGTTCTATGCGTTTGCGGGTATCGAGGCCACTACCAACAGCCAGCTCAAACCCGATCCGATTGGCGGGCATCCTGAAAAATTATTTTTGGAGTCTTTGGTGTGGATCATAAACGACTTCGGAGGCAAGAAACGCAACGTGGCCGGGATCCTGAGCTGGAGCTGGGCTCGTTGGAAGGAGGCGTGGATTGGGTTGAAGATTGGTATTGCGGAGTAAGCTCCGGCGTGAAAGCAGCATCGTGGAATTTCACATCTCTGATCAACAATCTGTACTTCAACGTATTGTCCAGAGAGATCTACCGCTTAGTCGCGTCAGACACGAATGCCGATACTGGGCTCTTACTGGCAGCCCAGATCCCCAATGCGTTGGTTTTCAACACCTCAGTTTCACGCCTATACGTAAGACCATACGGGGTAAAATTGTTCGTGATTCCGCCGAGAAGATATCGAACAAAGTGTTAAATCGTCGACAAGAACGGTGCGGCCGTAGGACCTACCATGAGAATGCATCCATCGATGGTGCGGCAGATTTTTGAGCCGGAAAAGGAGTACTCGGTTGCGGTTTTGGGCGAGTCAACAGCCACGAGAGAGATTGGACAGAAAGGGGAGCCCGAAAACCCACCATTCTGTCAATGGTATAAATGGTTGCTACTCGTCATGATCGGGGACGAAGAAGAGAGGGGAGTGTTCCGACGTGTGGCTATCGGGTATGTTTATCCCAGCGCCTGGATGAAAACCCAGCCTGAGTGGAGGACTATAGTGAGGGTTTAGACTACGTCACCGTCTTGTGCTACTGCAAAGTGTTTTGAAAAGGGACCTTGAAGGTCAAACGTGAATTTCGCTTCTTAACATAATAACCTCGGAGGTCCCGAGCCTGAGTTCCTTGGGGTCCGGGACTTTCGTCCACTTATCCGGGGCTACCCCGGCGCCGCTCCACAGCTATCAAACTCGTCGGCATCCGATTTGACCGGTTCTTTTGGAGTGCTTTTGATCGTTGAATATGTGAAAAGACATATCCACTTGTTGTTGGTGCCAGACTGTTAGTTTCGATCCAGGTCATGATGTGGGATGGCCCAGGCTGGATCAATGTCTCATGACACCTCTCAGTACAGTATCGAAACTCGACATTGATATAACTCGTTTGTGATTTTCCCTGCCGGTGTATCGATGTCAGCGTAAATGAGCCGAGGTTCCGTTGAGATCGGCCCCCCTCCGAGTGCGGAATCTCACGTTATTAGCAACGGAACTCTGACCCAGAGAACAAGCAGCAATACCGAGCGGTGTGTAGCTCGCAACTGTTGAGGTGATGAAAAGCTTATTTAACGCGTAGACCCGTTGAAAACTTCAAGTCGACTATCCGACCTCGACCTTGACCTTGACCTAGATGATATCACGGGTTGTAAAATGTCCTGCAGCAATGACAAGACATAGTGGAACAAATAAAACGCTGATCGCAAAGGAGTCGCCAGTAGTTCGGATCAGGAAGACCATTGAGTCATTGACGCCACGGGGTTGCTCAAGTTGGAACCATGGACACTAATCCGCTGTGATCGTCATTGATAACAAAGTAACGCAAGGACCATTATTACCACATCAAGTAAGACTAAGGTTTGGGGGTAGACGTCCTTACCAGATTACAATATTCATCATCTATGGGTATCCGCTCAACTAGCATTGACAAATTGACACATTGCACACGTGGGCACACATCTTCCCACACCGCTTTGTCCTCTCTTACAAAGCCAGGATCCAGTCTCTCAGGAGCTTCTGAATCTCGAAGCTGTTCTTCTCCATGAAGAACATGTGGCCGTTGCCGTGGAGCCCGGCCTCGCCAAGCTTGAGGTGCGTTGCCTTGCTGCAACCGGCCTGCTGCAGATACTCCACGGTGCAGTGGTCGTAGGGAGCGTGGTAGGAGGCCTCGGAAGTGACCAGGAGAATGGGCTTGCTTGCGAGGTTGACGAGCTGACGGGGAGCGGGCTCCTCAGCCTGCAGGACGCACTGGACGTAGTTCTCGCCCCTGGCGGCGTAGGTCGCCTGGACGAGGTCGGTGGTCGGGTCGGTGACCTCGGGGGAATAGGTGATGGGGATATCGGTCAAGCCATAGGGACGACCGGGCTTGGTGCTGAAGATAGCCTCTTGGAATGGAGGGCCAGTAGGCTCGAGCAGGATGAGAGCCTTGGTGAGCTCGGGGCGGGCGTCGGCGATGACGATGGGCATAAGGCCGCCCTGGCTGTGGCCGAGGACGACGGCGGGGCGGCCGATCTTGTCGAGCAGCGCAGTACCGGCGTCTTGGACTGTCTTCTGCTGGTAGGTGCCGTTGTTGACGAACTCTACGTTGGAGCTGTAGAAAGCGTCGAAGACGGGATCGCCCATGGTGCCGGTACCGGGCCACTGGGTGTGGTTGGCGGCCTGGGGCCAGAGCATAAAGTCCTTGACGGCGGTGAAGCGCTGCTGGATGATCTCAGCGGAGTAGGTCGATGGCTTGGACGCGCCGTAGGCGGGCATCCAGGCCGAGCGACCGCGGAGGGTCTGGTCAACGATGTAGACCTCGAAGCCCTGACTCACGAAGTGAGAGGCCCATCCGCGTCCGCCATCGGGCTTGTTGAGGAAGTTCTGGGGACATGTCAGTAAGGTTCACGGTTCGGCCGAGATGATTATGAGCATCCGAGCTCGTGAGAGATCTACAGAGCACTTACGGTGCCCGCCTGAGCCTGTCCGTGTATCAGGACGATCGGCGTCTCTTGGGTGACGCCGTACGTGGGAAGCAGCTTCTCAACGTACATCTGGTCACGTATGATGTGACCGTCGGAGCCATCGTCGACGTAGCCGCCTCCGACGTAAAAGTAAGAACGAATGTAGGGGACCTCCGAGTCGACGCAGTCCTCCTCCGGGCTGGGAAACGCGAAGGACTGGCCCAGCAGAGCGGCGACCACGGCGGCTAGCTTGAAGAACGGCATGGTTCGCTGCGTTGGTGTGTGTCACTTTGAAAGCAGGTGAGACACAGGGAAGGGGCTGGCATTTGACTTGAAGGGAGGCCCTTTGGAACGAGCGGGAATGAATATGAACCGAACCAACGGGAGGTGACTGAAAAAAGAGCGACAGTGGTTGGGCAGGGGATCAACAAAGTTTCCGTCCACGCGACGGAAGGGTGCCAAGTCATTCTTTAATTGAACGAAAATCACCTTGCCGCAAGCTCCGCTCGGCTAGCATAAGGGTCCCCATCCTCCAGTTCAATGATAGGGCTGACGGAGCGGCCAGGGAATGAGATAATACGACTTGGGTCCTGGCTTGCCGGTGAGCCTAGTGAGTGGCCACCGCTTCGTTCGGACTGCAACCTAGACGGCGGCACTCGTCCGATGGACGGGGGCGGAACGCGGACACTTCCCGATCGTGAGATGAATACTTTGAACAGGCAACTTTCGCCGTGCAAGATATATGGCGGAACCCGGGGGGCATATGGGGGATGAATGGAATGTCACACGGCAATGGGCACTGCCTATACCTACCCAGGGATTCTAAACGTTAGTGTGCAACTTCTGGCTCACAGCTTTTGGGATCAAGTACTATAGGTTGAGTATATGTAGTATGTATACCTTATAGAAAAACAGGTGAAAATAACATATAGCATAGAGTTTCCCGTCTTAAGATCCAGAATTCTTCCCTGGGTAACTTCCCCTCTGATAGGCCCTTGAGAAGACCTCTGAATATCATACCCAGATCCGTTAGTACGGGACGGTGCTAACGTATGATTTCGAGGACGTTGGACAGCCCGTTTCAAAGTGGTGTTGCTCGACGCGAGTTAGTTCGCCGACAGGGACCAAGGTACGGCAGCCTGCAGGGACGACTAGCTCAAATCAATTTCTAACCGTTTTAGGTCACTATACTCACTCTCTCTTTAGTACTTAACTAAATATTATATTATAGTTATATATATATAAATAAGATCGTACTTATACTTAATTAATCTAACTTTTTTACTAAATTATATACTTTATCTAACCTATTAAACTTAAAATCCTAATAAATTACTCTATCTTTAAGATATTTCTATTTATATAGTACTACTTATTATAGGGGAGATCGAGTGCCTAAGTAGTAGCTTATGCTACCTTAAAGCCTAACTTTAGCTAGTATCTTTCTCTTTAATATATAATATAAACCTAATATTAATTCCAATCCTAGATATAATTAACCTTATAGATATAAGTTATTAAGTATTAATTCTTTCTCTCTAGTTCCTAACCTTTTTAGACTAATAAAGTCCTTCCTACTTATATTCTACTAAAGCTAACTCGAAAACCTCCCGCCTTCTTAACCCCTGCGAACTCTATATCTATTTAGACTATTATAACCTTTTATAACTATATTATTACTAGGAAGAATAAATATAAAGCTAGTATTTAGGCTATAAAGAAGGTACTAGCACCCTCTCTAATAATAAATATCCTTTTATCGTTAGATATAGTTATATATTATGAAGTTAATAAGTATAGGTTTAAAGTCCTAATATATATCTATATTCCCCTCCTCAAACGCTTTATAACTAGGCTATCTTTTATCCTAGTAATAAAATACTAGTTATATAAGGAGATAATTTAAGTAATCCTTAGGCGGTTTGTTATAGATAAGCAATACCTTAATTAAATATAAAAAGCAATTCTTATTAACAATAAAAACCCTATATATATTACCTACTACTTTAATAAAGTATATATAGCTATATCCCTTGGTGAATTCTTATATAATACTATAACACCTATTAAGAAGAATATTTGCTCTTTATTACTTACTTGCTTTAATTCTATTAACCTACTAATACTTAATTAAGTTTTATCTAAAACCGTTTACGTTTATAAGTAAGTTAAAGTATTTACTATAATAATACTTAAAGCAAAGTAATAAGAGACTAAGCTAGTAGATAAATCTATATAAGAAAATAAGGAATAACTAAAGCATATAACTTAGTCTAAGCTTTAGAATAAGGTTAAGTTAGTTATTAAAGTTAAATAGTAGTTAACTATCTCTACTTAATCCTAAATAGGTATTACTTAGAAGCTTTTAATAAAGGCACTTACTAGAATATCTTTATAAGTAGCTATAAAGGAAGTATTTTATAAATAGTCCTTCTCAGACTTTACTTATTCTAATTAATAAGATATTACTTAAGTTAAACCTCACTTAGAGGAAATAATTAAAGTAAAGAGGGATTAAACTAAAGATAGTTTTAAATAAGAGAATCGTAATATATAAGGAAATAAATAGAATAGTATAGAACGCAAGACTAGAAATAAAAAAAAATCCCTTTTATATAGAGATATAACATCTTAAACTTCTCTTTTCATTTTAATCCCCCCCTCTTTTATTAAGTTTACTCTCTATCTCTTCTAATACTAGATTGTTAATATTAATACTTTTTAATAGTAAATTCTCCTTAAGCTATTATATCCTACTACTTAATATATTAAGTAGTATAAGTTTAGGTAAGCTTTTATAGAGATAATATTATTATAACTTCTCTTATAAAAAGAGATACTACCTAAGTTAGGGAAACTTTATTATTGTCACACGCCTTTTGGTGATGTAGTCGGCCATCACGTGGTATTCCACGTGACCACGGTTGGGCTCAACGCCCATCCTTTAAGTAGGAGACTTCTAGCAGATAAGCTTAGGAGGCTCGGCCATTACAGAATACATCACGATATACCTATGATTGCCCATTATACTATTTGTTATTGTTCACGCTTGCATTGCTCTTTTTCCTTGTTTCACTCGCAGTCTTAGCGACCCCTACTGTAGCCCCAGGCTAGTAGGAAGACTGTGACAATTATATTATCCCTTAGATACCTACTATTAAGAAGATTAGGTGCTATATACAGGATATCCTAATAAAGTATAACTATACTTAGATATACGTAAGTATCTAAATTGATTTACTTATAGCCTGAAGCTTCTTAAATAATCTGCAAGTGCTTAGGGTTAATTAGTTAAGAGTAGTCTTATGCTATTTACGGATCTATTTAATAGAATAGATACTATAGTTAGCTATTAAGTATATGAGAATAATTATACTATTTATAAATATAGTAAGAATTCTATATATATATAAAGTTAGAAAAGCCTTAGTAGATAAGTAGCATAAAGATAAATAATATTATAATGCGATTAGTAATTAATTCTAAGTGAAATAAGCTATACCCTTATAATAAACTAAGATACTCCTGGAGATTATTAGTATAATCATTAGAAATATAAGTAATAAATATATTTATATATACTAAAAGATAGATAACACTTAATATAAGCGTTCCTAATAGCTCTTAATCTTAATATTATAAATACTTTTCCTAAAGATCTAGTAATCTTAAAATTCAATAGGAACTTCTTCACTATTTTATATCTTCTTGCGTGAAGATAATAAAGAATAACAGGTTCTAGCTATAATTATAGTCTTAACGCTATAATTAGAATGAATAATTAAAGGCATATAGCTAAGCTTTAAAACAACCTTAAGATATTAAGCTATTATATTACAAGATATATATACTAAGATCCTAATATAAAACTATATAATAAATTAAGAGTAGGTATTAATACCTGCATAGATCTTAAAGCTATACAGAAGTAATTTATTATATATATCAAGTAACTAAATGAAATTTAGGCTAGGCGTTATCTAACCTTTCTATCTATATCGCATCTCTTATAAATAAGTAGTAATATTATCTAGAAAGACTTCACGATATGCTTTATAGAAGATATCGCAGCTAATAAGATAACCTTATTAGTATATAAATATATAGAGATATTCTTATCTATACCCTCGCGCTATATATGCTTCCTAAGTTAATAATTAGAGGAATATAATTATACGAGCTTTTATAGCTATAAGATATTCTATATTTTAGCGTTAATATATGGTATTCTTCTGATATAGGTCTATAAGGCTAGTAGTACTTATTAAAAACCCTTCACTTTAACGGGTATAAAGGAAACTAAAAGACGTTATTAAAAGAAGAGTGCTTAAATATAGGTAAGTAACTCTAGAGTAAGAATTATATAGAATTTATAGCAAAAGTTCTATTTTTAAAGTTACTATTTAAAAGGTGCTTTAGAGAGTTAGATATAATATATTAAGATTAGATATATAATGATTTTATTATATAGCTAGTTATTTTATAACTTTCCAAAGACTTCTAACTAGAATTAATCCAAATGAATTCGCTTTTAGGGTATTTTAAGCTACTATATATAGATATATATATTTATAAATAAGACTGAGAGGATTCATATAATACTATATTATAATATATAAGAATATAAAGCTATATAGATAGCCGCCTAGTCTAGTACTAGGGTATATAGCTATATGCAGGCTTATAGGGTTTAGACCCTACCTATAAAGCTATATCTAAAAGTATATAACTTAAGCTGACCCTATTTAACGCCGCGCGAACTAAAAACTACCTAAACACCTTTATATATGCTTATATATTAGATATATAGAACTAATTACTTAGCCTTGATCTTACCCTCCTCCTCTATAGTAATAGTTAGTAATAAACCTTTATATATAGGAGTAGATACTTTTATACTAAAGCGAATATACATATTCACGAGGATAAGGAAGAGCTTAGCAATTAAATAGAGGTTTTTAGCGCTAAATATCTCTATAATCTCATATATAATCTCTTTACTACTTAGTTTAAGGTTAATATTAGCTTTAAACTCCTCCTAGGTCTAGCGTAACTACTTATAGGTATTATTAAGCTTAGATAGAGCTGAACGCTTAGTTCTAGCCTTAATAGGAGTCATCTAGGGGTTATTAGTACTATCTATATCTATAGATATTAGTATAATCTTAATTATAGCTATATAGGAGTATATAGAACTTATAATAGGTTTTTATAGAGTAGTTCTTACTATTTAAAGCATAATGATAGTTTATATAGTAGCTATGCTCTATAAAGGTAATATAACCCTTATAAGGGCTATTACCCTTATAATAGGAAACGTATACCTCATTTCCCTCTAGAATATCTCTATATATAAAGGTAAAGATATTATTACTAACTTAGTTCTAAGTAATATTAAAGATTAGGAAGGGGGTATTAGTATATAACCAATCTCTAAGATAAATAAGATACCAGGCTTATATAGATATTAGTATAGGAACCCTAAGGATTATCCTAGATTATATAGAGATATATGCCCTCAGGTATATTAGTAACTAACTACTTAGTCTTAGGCAAAGCGATATGCTTAAAGTCTAGAATATATATTAATAAATCTATATATATATATATATATATATATATATAAATAGTAATATATATACTCTCTAGTAACTACTTAATTATAGCTAGATTTATATAGTTATAACCAGGGTTGTTTAGCATCTTAGCTAGAGCGAATAGAGGGAGCTCCTTCCTATTAATCGCACTTAGGACTAAGAGGATGGGAGCTATTATAAGTAGTTATATATACTACTATATAAAATATATTAGTATCTATATATTAATAATAATAATAGGAAATAATATAAAAAAATGCTTTTATAAAGGGGGGTATATATTTATATATAGGGTGATTCCTAGAGAAAAAAAAAGAAGAAGTTTTAGACTAGGGGGCCTTAGTAAGAAGGATATTTATAGGTGGGGATATAGCGCCCTAATTAGTAGTTTTCTAACTAATTAGAGCAGTATAGAAAGGTAGTAGTATATACCCTCGCTTAATTATTCTACGGTGTGGTGCATACGTATAGAAATTTTTGATTTGAGCCAGTCGTCCGTGCAGGCTGCCGTACCAAGGCGCTTACACACGCGAGGGTCTCATACATAATGAAGAACCGTAGCATCGGTTGAACAACCGTGGATGTTAACCTTTCACCAAAAGGCTGGTTGTGGATCATATCCGAGCATTAATCCCCGTGCGTGAAGGAGAGAAGAGAGAAAGCTGCTTCTGGGAAGAGTTCTGGCGACCGTCAGAGCTCGATGGAAACAGCCAGAGCGCCTCAAAGCTGGGGGCCATCTGGAGTCCGATTCAGTCAAATATGAGCCGAGCAAAAAGGAGAGAAAGACCTTCTGTTTGGTGGGGGATTACAACTGGTGGGTCGAAGTGTTGATCGTGATGATCTTGGTTATTACACTAGTGTTTTCCACCTCAACCTTGGATGTTCGGGTCCAAATTCTCTGGAGCAAACCAGATCATCTCAAAGAGTGGCAAAGTGCCAAAGAATGTCTCCCGCTTTTCGAGGCGGCTGTGGCTGGATCTCTCGCTAGCTTATTAGTGTTCAGATCAACGGTCAGGCCATCCCCGTCTCTTCCTAGTGGACTTTTGCCCGAGCATCCCTGCAAGGTACGCGCACGGCAAGGGCAGAATTCGATGTTGAATTTTTGGGCATGGAGCTTAGTTGGTGGGCAGTAAGAAAAAAGGAAAAAGAACAAGGGACATGTCGGATGCTGCCGGCGTGTGTTAGCAAAGATCTAAGCCAAAGTTGTCAGTTTATGCCGGCTGTTGAAGAATCAAGGACCTCACTCCACAATGTCTCGACGTCACGCTTAAATGTTGAGGCACAGAGAGGAAAACAAGAATTCTGGACGAGACTCGCCTCAACTTCTAGGGCTTGCTCTCGGAGAGAGAGCTCCACGGTGGATCGTAATCACATATCTATGGGCAAGTCTGCAGCCGACGTGCATCTGAAGGTCAAGGAGCAGGGAAACTCCGTAAGCCCTAATCCTTTAATCTGGACCAGTCTTTCGCAAGCCCTGGCAACTGGCCACGCCGCAAGTGTTTTTCTGAATGGTATGATGACCTTTGTAAGGCGCCGGGATGAAGAGACGCAAGGTGGGAGCAAAGCAGGGCCCCTATTATGTTGGAGAGGATGATAATGGTTCATGAACTGCCCTGTCTGCACTGCTTTCGAAAGACCCTTTTTTCCGTAGTTTCTTCCTCACTGTCGATTTCCCCTCGCCGAGCCCTCGTCCCACGCCGCAGTGCGAGAGCCTCGGAACTTAGCCGGTCATGGATGACCCGACGCTCCTCATCCACTGGCCCTTCAGCTGTCTGGCCCTTGCGATCATGACCGTCCGATTGGTCTGGAAGAAAGTGGCCAGATAAGATTACAACCTCGGCGATTGGCTCACTATTGCCGCCTGCGTCTGCGTATTCACCCGTCTTGGTCTCATTCGTGTTGTGTTGACTTGGGGAACGAACAATGTGACGCCAAAATATCGAAACGAGCACATATTCACAGACGAGGAGATCTACAGGCGGGAGATCGGCAGCAAGTTGTCTATTGTGAATCGGGTATTTTACAACTCTTAGTCAGTTCTTCCTTTCTTAACCCCAGTGCACTACAACGCCCCCGGGTTCCGGCTCGGTTGTATGTTCTCTTCAGCACGCAATCGAGTCAGGATGGGTTTTAAAGTCACGAATAATATACTGACTCGACTCAAGTCTCTGGTTGCAAAAACTAGTCTTGTTGGACGTTTACCGTCGACTGATTCTCAATCTGCGATATGAAAAGATGACCGTCTGGTCATTCTCGATCGTCTTCTTCGGGACGTATTTCGCCTGTCAGGTGACGACATTCAGCGAATGCAATCCCTTCCACCTTTATTGGCAGGTTCTGCCTGATCCTGGTATGTGACTGGTCGTTTTTGGATAGTTTGACAATGAAGCTGACATGTCATTCTTACAGGATCATGCTCCAAGGCTCAACTTCAACTTGTCGTTGCCGACGTCCTCAACATTGTGACCGACGCTATGCTTCTCGTCCTCCCAATCCCATTGGTGGTCTCACTCAAGACCCCGTGGCAACAGAAAATGCAGCTTTACACGCTATTCACCCTCGGCATTTTCATCATCGCAATCACCGTCATTCGATTGCCAATTAACATCAACAACAAAGATCTTCAGACCAACCGCTCGACATGGGCCAGCACCGAGCTACTCACCGCGGCTCTCGTAGTCAACGCTCCAACTATCTATGGCATGTGGAACAAGCGGAGGCAAAAGAAGCCATCAGGGAAATCGACCGGCCCATCTGGACTTCACTACTATGCGGGCGGCGGGACCCACGCATCAACAGTCCATCGATCGACCGTTCGAGCCGGACAGGATGAGTCCTACGCCATGAACTCCACGCGGAGGAAGATGGGTTCTATGGAGGGCATCATGCAAACAAAAGAGGTCATTGTTTCCGAGTTTCGGCAGGATGGAGACGGCATAAACGGGCGTTATGAGAATCTCCCGGATGATATGGAGAATGCCTCCGATCACTGGAGCCAGCATGGCATTTTGAAGAAGTAATGAACCATTTTCTCGAGTAACTTAATAAGACGATACCCTGAATGAGAATTTCCACCTACTCTACCAGACCCCTCCTAGCATTGCTCCAACTCCCGCCGGTGTGCGTCCGATATTAAGATTCGGAACATCTCCGAGTTTTTATCAAGGAAGAGCTGGCCGTTATCCAACTTAACTTCCTATTGGGCAACAGTATGGCCAGCGATCATGATGCGAGACTTGATATATTGAGATATATATGTCACTAGCAAAAAGGGGCTAAATTAGCCCATATATATAAAACTTCAGTGTTAATATATAATCAATATAAATAGCCTATATTTAGGTGTAAATTTATATCCCGTAATATCCGAGCTATGTATACCTCGCTTAGTGCGATATAAAGGTCTAATATAGCCCCTTAGATCTCGAAATAAAGCTATTACGAGATCTAAACTCCCTACTCTACTATTAGAGCGACTATACTATAGGCATAGGCTACTACTCGCGCCTTATGATACATAAGCCTTAGTTTTATTATAAATTATTATTACCTCCCCCCTTAAATTACTTAAGAGCATTTAGTATAGTAATATAGCTTACTACTTTATTAGATATATTAAACTATAAGAGTTAGTAACTTAACCTCAAGTTGTTAGGTTTAATTTAGAGCTATAGAGGTAATAGCTATAGTTATATACCTACTAAAGTTAGCCTAACTAAGCCTTAATCTTATTAAGATATAGGTATTTTACTATTTATATAATTAAGCTTAATACTTAAATATAATAGAGTTTATAGGGTCTTATAAGAAGTAACTGTAAGATATCCTACTTTAGTTAGATATATACTTAGTTATTTGGGATTAATCTCCTATTATAGAGCTATAGTACTTAGTTCTCTGTTACTATTTAGTTTTACTAGATTTAATAAATAGGTTATTAATTTAAAATATAGAGTAAATAAAAGCAATATTAAAGTCTAAATTATAATAACTTTTAAATTGAAATAATATAATTATAAATAACTTAGGTTATAAGCAAGTTTTATAGTTAGACTTTATACTATTATAGCTAGTATAACAAGGCGATTTAAATAGTATAATTTCTAATTACTAAAAAGTTATTATATTATTAAGATATTTAAGGTTAAAGATCATAAATAGATATAAAGCGAAATACTATAAGTAAATAAACTTAGAGAGAGTTATTATTAATTAGCAACTAGATATTCGCTATTCCGAACTAAGCGATAAAATAACTATGGTTTTAGGTAGCGAGGGCCTTTATAAAGCTATTTACAACTATCTTATTAATCTTTACCTATTTAAACTTAACCTTACCTCACTTAACCTTCTATCGGAGCTATAAGTTATTAATATTAATATAGCATAACTTAGTAGTTACTTAAAGTTATTTAATAGTTAGTAGTTAGAGGGTTTAGGTATTATTATAATATATACTAAACTTATCGTTAAGCTAAAGGCAAAGTTCGTTTATAAGTTAAATAATAGCAAGGTACTCTTTCGTTATGCTTATAAGGGCTATAAGTTTAGCTTTAGTACTTAATATTATAATACAACGTTATTTTAATGACTTCTAGCTAATTAGTCCTCTAAATGACATTATTATGTAGCTTTATATACTCTTATAAGTAATATTATTATTAGTAAAGGAAGCGTCTACTATATAGTAGAATATACCTTTATTATTAGTATTAAACTTAATAGCGAGGTGCCTTATTTACTATAGATAGGTGAGATATTAATTAGCTACTTTATAGTGCTCCTTTAAGGGATTTAGTAGGAGCTCTAAAAGTTATAATGAGGCCCTCGCGACGTTAGGTTGTATAATAATTACTATATAGTTAATTAAGCTAACCTTATATTAATACTAGTTAATATTTTTAGCTATAGCTTATTTACGATTTAGTTTTAAGTTATTACTTATTATTAGTATTACTATTAATCTCTTTAACGTTACTCTATTAATATTAAACTTATTATAGATCTTTTTAATATATTTATCTATATAAAGCTAGAACTTACGCTAGGTATAATTATAAATAATTTAAATACTTAAAAGTATACTTAATTCGCTTATCTCCTTTATCTTATAAGCTAACTTTAGTTTATTAGTAATTACCCTTGCTTTAGATTTATCTCCCTTTTAAAAAAGTATAGTAATATTATTTATAAATATAAAGATTAGTACTCTGTTTACTATAAAGATATAGTTATCTTTATCTAGCGGTCTTATATTTAAGAGCTAGAGGGTTATCTTAAGACCTCATTATTATAATAGAGAGGATTAATATAGCTTATATAGAGCTTTATATAGAATAAGGTCTTTACCTTAGTAATTCAATCTAGGTAGGTAATATATATAGATAACTTTATCTAATATAATGTTTATAAAAGTGTTTATAGTATCCAACTATATTAACTCTAGGTTAAATCTTATTATAATTACTATAAGGCTTCTAAATAAGTATAAAGCGAGTATTAAGGCGTAGGTATCTAACCTATTTATAGGTTATAGGTCTCCTCTTATATAGATCCTTGTTTTGAATTTCTTAAGATACCTATACTTATTAAACTTATATATAAATATTTATTTAATAGAAAGATTTAGTATCTATCTTTAACGTTATTAAGTTATATAAGCTTAAAGGTACTCCTATTCTAAATAGTCTGATATTTAATATTTATAATAATAAGCTATTTTATTTAATATAGGTATCTATAAGCCTCTATATAGTTTATTAGGACTAGCTAGAGGTCTTAATAATAAACTTTACCTAAGCTTTTTACTAAAATGTCTTTCCTATCCTTATCTTTAACTATATTAGTTAGTGAAAAAAAGTTAAATTAGTCTTAGGAAGCCTCTTAGGCGCATTATCTTATTAAAAACCTTATTATAATACTTAGCTAGTAATTAAGCTAGCTTATTAGAACTCTTTGCTTAAATAGTATATTATTATATAATCCACGAGGCTTTCCTCTTGTTCTTATTAATGTTATTATTTAAGGCGGTGCTCGAGTTATTACTAGTTCTTTAACCTTAATTAAGTCTGCGATTTAATCTATAGCTTGCCCTAGTTTAACTATATAGCGATTATTATTTAAGATAGCGCTATTTATTATTACGCTACCCCTTCTACCCCCTTAGTTAAAGTAGGTATAACTAATAGTTCCTGCGATAGCATAGGGCTTAGTAGTTAAGTATTAGAGTTATCCTAGGTATCCTGCTAAAGCTACTAATTTAGTTCATAAAGCTTCTTATCCCTATCCTATTTTATAGAGTTTATAGGAAGTTCTTTTATAATTAGATCTAGCTACTTTATCTTAAGCTATTTAAATATAAATTAAAGCTCTTATTAATTAAGGAGACTAGTGTCTTCAAGGGTTAGATTATATATAATACTATCGTTAAATATAATATAATATATATATATATATAGTACTTTGCCTAATGCTAGCACCTATATCCTATAGATACTAGTGCTATTATACCTATAGAGATAGCTAATATACGCTCTTAGTAGGGTTTTATTAGAGCGCTATTTATCACGCTTATAGCTTATTATTATTAGGTATGCTTAGTAGCTATATCTTTTTATATGGCTAACTTAAGGGATTTCTAAGCAGTAATAAGAGGCGTTTAGTTACTTATGTAACTACTTATTAATTAGACCTTTAGGAGTCTTCTAATTATTACGACGTTTACCTAGTTAATTTACTATATATATCCTAGCTCCAATAAGCTCTAGAGCTATAGATTTAGAGAACCTTAATTAATATTAAAAGGCTCTAGTAATCATAAAAATAATACTACTATACCTCTCTATAGGGTTTTAAGCGCTAATATAGTTTACTAATCTTTTAATAAGTATACCCTTAGTAGCTACCTATATATTAAAGGTATTATAAAGCGCTATATTCTAAGTAAGCCTTATAATAGAGATAGTAATATTATATTATTATTTGAGGTATATAATAATCCGCTAAATAGCTTTAAGACCTTCCTTATAAGTACATAGGTTATATCCCTATATAAAATTAGACTAGTAATCGCCTAATAGTAGGAAGTACTTCTCCCTATTATAAGGTTTACTTATTAGGAAGAAGTTAATTATAATATAGTTACTAGGCGCTATTAGCTAATATTTAGGGGGTCTCCTTAATACTTATTAAATAGCCTTACCTATTATATAGGCTTTATATTTATCTTTTATAATCCCTTTAAGTTTAATACCTATTATAGTTTTTATAAGTTATTTAAGGCTTCTAGTACTTAGGTAGCTAAATCTCTTATGCTATAGCTAAGCTTTAGCTTTTAAGAGTCTTTAGGCTTTTAATAAATTAAAACTTATATATAACTAGTTATTATTATCTACCTCGAATTATACGCGTTTATTTGTTTTAATATAATCCTTCTCTTTATATAGGTAGTATTTAATAATATATCAACCTAATTAATAAGGCGTGAAGTAGAGGACTTCGCTATATTTATTTTTAAGGCCTAGGACTTTAGTTATAAAGGTAAGCCCCTTATCCTATAGGACTTTTACTAATAGGAGGGTTATAGGGTATGATAGATAAAACCATATATCTAATACTATAATACCCTTCTTACCTATACCGCCCTAGTTTAGCTTAATTTTGATCTTACTAATAGCTTTAGTAATTATAGTCTCTCTACTAATAAGGATTCGGTTTTTCTAGGAGTAATCGAGGTTACGTATATAACTAATATTATTATAAATATAAAAAGTGTTACTATAATTAATAATAATACTATTATAGAGAGCGTTACTAGCTATAAAACTTACTTAGTTATTACTATAAAAAGAAGAAGAATAGGAGCTTTTATTATTATTCTAAGTATCTTAGCTATAGAGGGAAATATATATATTATTATAGCATTCCCTCGATTAAGAATAGCTTTATAATAGTTAATCGCTATTATTACTATTATTATTATTATTATTATTCCTCTAGTTACTACTTAACCTAGCTCTTAACTCCTCAATTATAATCTTTAACTTTATCCGCACCTTACTATTCCTTGGATTTTATAACTACTTATTTCCTATATTAATATAGGCTTTATTAGTAGAGTTATATATATTATATGACTTGAGCCTAATTATAGGGTTTATATAAAAGTAGTCTATTATCTAGTAATACTTCTTATAAGTAGGATACTTTAGCTTATTATCCTTCTAGTCATTAGAAGTCCTTAATACAGCTTTCTATTAAAGTTATTACCTTCTTATCCTCTCCCTACTTAGTAGTAAAGCTTAATCCCTTTACTAACTTTATTAGAGGTTTAAATAGAGTTAGCTAGTCTAGATAAAATATATAGACTCAATAGTAAAACTTATAAGCTTAGTCTACACCTATAGTCTATATAAGAGTAGCTTACTCTATTCTACTCTATTATCCCTTAGTTCTATAGTTATTATTGAAGAAGGAAAAAGTAGCCTTTATATTATATTCTAAAGTAATCTCTTTAATAATATTAAGGAAGTTAGATACTTATATAATAGGGCTTCTTAAGGATAGAGTCTTAGCTTATATAGCCTCCTCTAGAATCTACTAATATATAATTAACTATTTAAATAACTAGGATCTTTTAACTAAATAAAAATAGGTATTATATTACTAGAGGATATAGTATTATGTTATATAGTTTTCTAGTTAAAGTTATTTTTATAAAGCTTTAAGAATTAATTAGGTATTAGGTTTATTAGTAACTTAACTTAAGTAGACCTAGTTAATTAATATTATAATATCTCTACTTAGTTTTATTATATTATCTCTAATATACTTATATTTCTCTAACTAGTTCTAATATTATAATTTAGTAATTTAGGCTCTATTATTAAATAATAAGTTACTATTATCTAAAAGAATAAGATTAGGCTTATTATTAGTAATAGTTTTATCTAGATTAGTATCATCTTTAACTTTATATTAGTTAGTAGTTATTATAATATAGCTATGCTATTTAACTTAGTTATTATTACTTTATAGGCGAGGGGTATTAGTATTTATATTATCTAAACTTATTTTAAACTCTTATTTAGTTAATTAGATAAGGGATTTATTATTAATAAGGAGGGGGCTTTTTTAAGCTTTTCTTCTAATAATAAGTAGTTTATTTAATAATATTAGATTTAGGGGAGCCTAGCTAATCTCTTTAGACTTCCCTAGCTTATTATTCTTTCAATATAATTACTAGTTATATTATTTAGCTAAATTAGATATTAGGGTTATAATAACTTTAGTTATAGGATTGCTTTACTAATTAATAGCTTTTATAGATTATTAAAAAACGGCTTTATAATTAAAATGCCCTTATTAGAAATTAACTAGGCTTATAACTATTAGGTAATAGTATAGCTAGCGATTATAATACGAGACTTAATATATTGAAATATATATATTACTAGCAAAAAGGGGCTAAATTGGCCTATATATATAAATTCAGTGTCGACAGGTAATCAATGCAAATAGCCCATATTTAGGCGTAAATTCATATCCCGGAACATCCGAGCCATGCACACCTTAGTGCGATGTGTAGGTCCGACACTTCCGATCTCCCGTGAATGCGCACAGACGGGACAACCCGGATCGGCACCATGGGATGAACACTGGTTCAAGGTCGACCCCAGACCCCGAAAGACGGGAGCAATTAAGCTGTAACACCAATCGCCGACATACTGGGGCTTCTTTGACGAAAACCACTTTACAGGGACGTGATCTTGATAAAACCAGAAAACCGCGATCTGCCACGAGTTTGGAGCTTCCACTGCGTTCGCAGCCCCAGCGTCAAGAGGAAGAGTGACTGCTCGACGATGAGTATAGGTCTCAATAGAGCACGTGGTCGACTGCGTGATCAATACATGGACGGAGACGAGCTCCTTTTTCTTGAGCATCAAGTCACCGCGGACCTACTCTCTCATTCTTCTGTGTGGTGTAAGAAGAACGTGATTTGGTCCACGTTCTTGTAGTTCCACGCGCAATTGTTTGGATTTTTTCTGCAGGTCCGACGAGAGCGCTTCTTGAGGTCTGCGCAGCCTGATGTGGAGAGCAGCTTACGCCGAGGTCATTTTGGCAGCCGGAGTAGCCGTCGTGTTTCTCTCCGGGACAAGACATCATGACGCTCAACGTGCAGGCGGCCTGCATTTGTTGGTTACACGCACACAAACCCCCCTAGGAGCAGGCCACCAATGGGAATGTGACATTTCTGGCTGAGCAGAAGCAGGCCCTGACTTTCCCTGGGCCGCAGCACTCTCTTAAGTGCTGTGTCATGAGCTGGTTTGGGCCTCCAGACGCCCTTTGTGCAAGGGTCGGTGCATTAGCTCAGCTCAGCTGTATAACTCGCATCCCTTTGTGAGGCGGCGCAGACCGCAGGGCTCTCATCAAGACCGAGTTCGCAGAGCATCATTGCCTTGGCAGGCGCTGTTTTCCTTCCTCAATCTGGGGATCCGTCTGCTTCATCGCGGTAGCTTGCCCCGATTCTTTGTGGAACCTGAATATGTCCTTCGTGCTCTTGCTGCACTGATGGAGTGTTGAGTGTCGATCTTTTTAGTACGGAAAACCGTCGTACGGACCCGGTTACTGACGACGACAAGCATACGGAGCATCGCCCGCCGCTCCCCTGCTCTACTACCGCGTTAGAGGGCGCAATGAGCGAAAGCAAAGATGACGTCTACGTCGCGATTGCGGCCTTGGTCATCGCGATCGCAGCATTAATCGCAGCCTCGCTCCAAATCGCACATGCTATGCTTGCTTCCGCCCGTGGCCTGCCCAACTGCAATAAAGCAGTGATAGGCGAATGGGCTCAGCAAGCCAAACCCAAACTCAATCCCCGGGAGCTGCTTCTAGAGGTTTTCTTCACAGCTCCAGTGATATTCCTGGCACCGCAGAAATCGGAGGCAAAAGCGGCCAAGGGCGAAGAAGTTTGGCAGGCGAAGGAAACGGAAAGAAGTTGCCAACAAAGTCGCATCAGCTGGCAAGAGGTGCGCAGTGATGATAGAGCAAACAACGATAGCAAAGATGGTGAGGAGCGCGTTCACACCGTCGAAATTGAGAGAGCTAGCTGGATATCCCTTTTGGCTGCAATCGAAAGAATGGAGAAAGACTCGCGAGTTTGGGAGGAAGAACGACAGAAACTGGCAAACAAGAACTTGCCAAATCACCAGTACCCAGAACCTTCCCTCACCATCAAGATGCAAAGAATTCGGAGAAGGTTCGATGCCTATTCTTCCATCAAACAGCCTTATGCGACGGCGACAATATCCCACCTTGTTGAGCTTGCGGCAGTCCTGGGCCTCCACTGGAAGGTTTTCAACCAAGAGAACGACGAGTACCGCGCAGAGGGCAACGGCTTCAATCTCTTGGGCTATCGGATGCCTGACTTTGGCATTGTCTTCACATTCGAGAAGACAGGGAAGTGTGTTTTCCACAGGAAACGTGTGATACCAACCTCCGAAGTCAAAGAGCTTTGCTTCGGTCGCGTCCCGACTCTATACCGTCGAAAAGTCGATCCTGACGAGGACATTGAGTGGCAGAGCTCACTGAAAACCTCCTCTGGAATTGGCCTCAAGGTTGAGATTCTTCAACTTGGGAGCCGTGACGAAATTGCAGAAAGTCTGACGGAAATAGGATGCAACGTCAGCACAGCTTTGTACTACAAAGAAGCGAGGCAGCACCAACATCTCTTCCCAGGGAGGCCGCTAAATCCGATCTTTGAGCTGACTGGTTACTACCGCATGTAGTAACCTTTGAGCTGATGGGAATGCTGGCGAGAAATCTCTACATCAAGAACAGGTGTTTCAGGTTCTTGCCGAACCCGTCGATATTCCCATGGAACGGCGAATCGCTATCGTTTCGCAGGCACCTTCAAGCCTTCGGCCAACGCCTCAACCAGAACTGCAGGACTATAACAGAGCAACTACCAGAGTCGCAGGTGTCCGAAGAAGTACAGGTTGAGGTCTACCAAATCAGACAACTTGCCAAAGACACTGAGGTTCTCCGGAACGAGATTAGAAAGAAGGTCGAGCTAAACTACCCGCAACTCAACGAAATCTATGATGCAATCCAAAAAGCAGACACGAGACTTGATGTGTCAGGACAGACCCCAAACGGAGCAACTGAGACGGCTCTAAAAGCAGCAGTTATGACGAGCCGCGAAGGGGATATACGTTCAGATACAGATACCCAGGCAGTAGACCTAGATGTGCTAGGACAGACTCCCGATGGAGCAACTCAGACATCACCACAAGCAAAATCTTCAACAAGTGGCGAAGGAGAGACACGTCTAGACACCCAAGAAGTAGTACTAGATGTACTTCGACGCCACCTCCAGGAAGTGCTTTCAGCTATCAACAGAGAGAAGCCCGGCCAGAACGAAGAGCCGTCCATGTCTTGGCGTTTTGCGCGAAACACCACCCGAACGGAGAGAAGAGAGATTTATGGAGATATACTTCGTCCGCATCCTATGGCGGGCCGTCCACGTGTCAGCCAGCTCGAGCGAGGAGCAACACGTAGACAGGGACCAGGAGCGGGTATCACGAGCCATCCACGAAGGGACGGTGAACCGTAGACAGTCTGTCAAGCAGCACGCGAACGAGCAGGAAGCCAGCAGACCATCGGCGCAGACAACTCCCAAAGACGCCAGCTTTCACCACAGCCATCGCCATCCGACTCCGCTGCACACTGGAGCTCGGACGCTGAGCATGAAGAAGCCCACGGCTCGAAGCAAGGATTGGGATGTGATCCTTCAGGAACCCTACGAGATGCGGCGTCTCAAGATTTGGTACACCCTGGTCTTTAGGATGATCAGCTGGCTCATGCTGCATGATTTCGACAAAAGGGACGTGCAACTGCCCAGCGTTGATGTTATGGGTAGTAGGCAACCAGTCTTCATAATGTGAGTGTGTTTGTGGCTCGAGGATTTAGTGCAGACCTGTACGGGAATGGTTGCTTGTGCGTCACAGAGTATAGGTAACCGCCGAGGCTCATGCGGGCCAAATCCTACCCCTGCATGTAAATTGAGAACAATGTTCAAGTTTCAAGCCTGCCTATATTTGATCAAACCCCGAAGCACCCAGCGCCGACAGACACATCTTGCGGGGGAAGATCTGGTATTAAAATTAAACCCTCAGACTCGGAATCGGAAAAACCCCGAGAGACGCTCTGAAAGAGGGGACCCCGCAATTTGAGAGCTGCGATTCAATTCCTCTCCGTTATTCCAGATTGAACTTTGGTCTTAAATCCCCTTGCAGGTCATATCGTTCACAACAGGAAACATCTGCTGGTGCGCAAGCGCTTACACCGATGGCCTCTATCCAGCAACCGGCCGCCCTGGTCGAGGGCCGTCGCATCTACCTGGGCAATCTCCTCTACATCGTACGGCCAATCGAGATCGAGGACATGCTCAAAGAGAATGGTCTTGGGGCTTTTGAAAAGATACACATCTCAATCGATCCCGTCAGCAGCAGGAACCCCGGCTACTGTTTTGTCGACTTCCTAGAACGTGCTGATGCTGCACGAGCCCTCTCCAATCTTGACGTCAAGATACGCGGCCGCCCTGTGAAGGTTGGGCCATGTGAGCCAAAGAAGCCGAGGGAAAGAGGCTGGAGAAGCGAGCCAGCTCCGGCGGACAAGAGATGGGGCAACTGGACCGGTCAAGAAGATGGCCGCGTCGGCAGAATCGAGCGCGGGCCCTACGGCGCAATGGGTCACTTCGACCAGAGCGTTGTTACCGACGGAGACGGCAGACGCCTTCGTATTGGCGGTTTGACGAGAATGGTTGACCAGCAACACAACCAGGACGAAATCAGGGAGTTGCTGGCTGGATTTAGCCCGTGCGTCTCTCGCGTTTTAACACTTCTACGTGCCTCGAATCCCAGTTGACAAGTCTGTTAAACAGGGCGGCAGTTGGCAAACGAATAACGCCCCACGAAGAAATCCGACGCAAGCCCGGGAACCATCATTTCTGCTTTGTGGATTTCGCAACGCCTGAGGAAGCAGCTGCTGTCATCAAAGCCTTGAATGGCAGGCCGCACGAGGGAGGCCGGCTACGTGTTGAAGTCGCGAAACCTATCCCAGAGAAGCTTCGAGATCCGACGAGGTGGTCAAAAGACGAGAGCTCTGAAAGGAAGGATAATTCACGTTGGAGGCAAAGACCGACTCGCCAGGATGATTGGTCGAGACCAAGTCAATCGAATCCTTCTCGTCCCCAGATGTCGATCGATAACGGGACCGAAGAAGCATGGCCCTCTGTTGCAAAGACTTCAACGACTGACCAACGTCCTTCATGGCCCAACGTGAAAATCAATCAAGAACCTTCCGCGGATAAGTCATCTTGGAGAAGGCTCGGCTCTGGTGCGTCGGCAAGCAAGCCAGACCAGACACTTCGATCTTTCACTTCGAGCAACTGGCGTCAGAAATGATCTGCCTACGAGAAGCTTGAGGGCATTTCCAGCAGTCCCCAAGCTCGAAAAGAGGCTGTGGTAGAGGAAAAGGCGCCTTGTGTTGGCCAGGGATGGTTGCCTATGCCGCCTCTATGCTGACGCCGAATGAGTTAGCTGGGGTATAGTTATTTATTTGTATCTGCCCTACTTCACGCGACGCTGCCTCGACCGCTGCCTGATACTTGGCGGAATTGATCCGGAAGCAATCAAATTTTCTCATTTTCATACTCATAACATCCAATCGTCCATATCATCAAAAATCGCCCACTAACTTAGTCCTGTAAAGAAAGTCTAGGCACCCTTACAATAAAGTCTTTAACGGGTTTTGCAATGTTCAAAAGCCGCTCCCACGAAACCTCAAGGAACGGGCATGTTCCTCATTTTCATGCCCACGGAGATGCGACTTCAACGATTCTGCTTGAAGATTCGATGCTGGAGCGTATGATTACGATCGGTTCGTCACCAAGCTTTCAGCTCTGGCCATCACCGACCATGCTGAGCGACAAGCGTATCGCACATACGATGAAGAAACACCATCATCTCGCGGTGCGACCTAAAAGCAGCTTTTAAAGCTGGTGTTGGCGAAGATAGGCTCGAGAACGTCATCTACTGCCTCATCGGCTCAACGAATCCTCAGAAACCTTTGCTCGACATCCTCCGCCGCCTGCGGTAGACTTGAATACTTTTATCGTGGTTGACGTTCATCTTAATGACAAAGGTTACCAAATCTGGGGCGAATACTTTCTTGAGAAGGTAAAAGAGCTGGTAGAAGGAACCTCCAACTGATTACCTAGTACTTCAGTTAGACTCATGACTGGCGGGTAACCAATATTTCTCGTTTTTGAGTTGTCGAGAATCAATGCCTGATATAGATTATTCTTTTCGTCTTGAGTCGAAGCTCTCGCAGGAATTCGCGTTCCGTGACCAGGCTTTGTCATTACCAGAGTAATGAGAGGGAGATTTAGGGTAAAATGTTGCGCCACAGTTAGGATACACCATTCCAGGTCAAACAGATGCTTCTCGTAACCAAGGCAACAATGTATTTGTAATAAAAACAGCAACGGCTTGCTGTCGAGGTTGAAATCAAGCTCTATGGTCATTGTGACTGTGGGTTGAAAACCGACCTCATATAACCGTCACACTAGCAAGTATTTTCGTTCTTCCGCTTTAAGCGCCTGAACAGGCATGTTTCTTTCTTTCCTTTTTTATTTTAATTTTCACGTCAAAGCTGCTCGAGGTCATAATCGCATTTGCTCTCACCGAGAAAGCTTGGTTTTATTGTCATTAGGCTCGGAAGCTACATGAATCATACCATACGCCTCACATTTCATTATAGCCGTGGCAACAACTTCCTGTGCTGGCTCGCAAACTTGTCACCGTTTCCAAGTCAGTGGGTATTTGTCCGATGTACTTGAACCCATGAGCTTGGGAGGCTTTCCAGGCCCCGGAAGACCTGGGTCCGCGAATTGAGACACCAATCAATCACTTGATTTCGGGTTATCCGCCTTGGGAAGTGTCAAGCGAACCTAAAGCTGAGAAAGTTGAGGCTAGAGTTGCCCTTTTATTTAAGTCTCGTCATCCGTCTCATTAGACGGGAGTCCGCATTCTTGGAACTCTCAAAAAGAAAGCCACTAGAGAGCTTCATGGGGGGTCATTACACTTTGTGGCTGAACAGGGGTTGCAACAAAGGCAGCAGAAGAAAGCTACTGGAGCTTCCCTTGCACGGCCAACCGACCTTCTACACGGATATTTCAAGCGACAAACCTTATTTAAACGACACCAGCACGCCAAGTTTCACAGTAATTTCGTATATCAGCTCTTCATGAGTGAAAGTTTCTCTCAAGCTTGGAAATACTGGCGCCGATTCCCTCCTTTAGAACCATCGAAACATCCCCTTTGTCTAGTCCTCTCACACCAGGTCCCCGAAGCTATCGTTCGCTGACCTAGCTTACGTGGGGTGGGTAGCGGTTGGTCGGGAGAGCTTTTTACAGGTTCGGTTCTTGCTACCGCAGACTACAGCTACGCATGAACAATATGTTTCAATCGATGGACATTAAGAGAGGCCTTTTACGAGAGATCAGGGGTTCGAGACTGTGTACAGTGAAATCGATTGCATACATGCTTCCTCTAGACCCAATTGAAATATCCTACACTAAGTACGTGTGCGAACGTTTCTCGGATCATACACAAAACATCTTTGCGGAAATGTGTTGGATGGAGTAAGCTTACACAACAAACCAGATAATAAACCTATGAGAAAGTCAGCGTGTTTATTCATTCAACCTCCTGCGTCATGCGTCTCTTGAGACTGAAAATGACGATAGCTGCCAAGTGCATAATCATCACGTGAGGCAATTTGCTTCTTTTGCGGCTGCCTGCATAAGCGCTCGCGTAAATGGTATATTTTCACCTCGCCGACCTAATATTCCAGATCCCCGCTTTCGCCTCAAACACAATCAACTTCGTTTCTTCAAGTCCGGTCATCTCATTTATTGACCACGGAGTCCGCATTTGTGAGGATGGGGCATCCTCACCGGCAACTCTCGGATTTGCCGCCAGAAGTTCTCTGCCTCATCATCTCCCACGCGTCACGTCCGACTCAATTCCAATTTCGTCTGGTCAGCAATTACTGCAAAAAAGCCGCGACGCCCGAAGCCTTCAGGCATGTACGGCTCAACGAGAAGGGAGCTCGAAGATTCGAGCGGATAGCAGATTCCCCAGAGCTTCGACGACACGTGAGAGAGATCACGTGCGACGGAAGGCACACTGAATCAACGACGACGTGGCATGAAGAGATATCTCGTACTGCCAGATTAGATTTCTTATCCGCCTTGCCATCAATCAGGTGGTTTTCTGGATTGAGAATCTTGAATCTCGCTTTCGACCGTGGTCATGATAATGAGCCATTTCCAACACCGTTGTTCCCCTTCGACTCTGCCTACTACTTCAGACAATGGGTTATGTTTACAGTTTTTCATTGCATTCTCGGCAAACGTGTTGTTGAAGATCTTGAGTGGAGTTTCGAGAGACATAATGGGCACCATGAAGTCGCGAGGGCCCTGATCGAAGGGAACGGGATTATGCGACCAAAGTACTATCAGTTTCTTCGGGAAGAGTCACCGGCAATTCATTTGGAGCAGCTTACGATTGCGAATCTGGCCGGTGCGGCTTTTCACAGCCATAAAGGAGTTGACACCGTAAACGACACATTGGAGAACATGCCGGCATTCAAGCAAGTCACTGCGCTGCCGTCTCTAAAGAAACTCAACCTACTGATTGCCCCAGACAAGAAAAAACCAAGTCCAGGATATGATTGCACGGAGTCTGCGACTTTCGAGTCGTCGAACAGATTTTTCTCCATCGTCAGATGCCTACCAGACTGGTTCACCCCATCTGCTGCTCGCAACCTTACTGTTTTGTCTCTGTACTATGATGAGATCTGGGGGTATTATCCCAAGTTCGATTTCCGGCACATCAATCCTGGCAATGGACCGGACTCTGGATTTCCTCATCTCCGTGTTCTTTCCCTCACGCGATACTGTTTCAGTCACGAATGGCAAATCGAGTGGATTGCCTCTCTTGGAAACAACGGCCTGGCGGAACTTTATCTCGATGAGTGCGTATTGCTGTCTGTTGCCTACTGTTCTGTAAGCCGACAGGAAACGGACGGAGACTCGTCTGTCCAAGATTCCGGGGGTAAGAGAGTTACCTTTTCCAACCAAGGCTATCTACCGAAGAATTGGCAGGGGGGTCACAGCTGGGATCCATGGGAGGTGTACTACCGCTCCAACCTCAAGTGGAACCGGTTCTTCAACTATTGGCGAGCGTCCATGTCCTCTTTGAAAGTCTTCAAACTGGGGTCTACGGATCTTCACACGACATGGTCACACGTTAAGATGACAGAGTACTGGCTGGACCCACCGCCCTTGACGACAGCCCCCAGCGCCTTCTTCTACGATATGATCAAGTACCAGGCGCACACCGGCTTTCAGGATCCCGCTTGGCGCAAGAACGTTCGAATGCAAGAGCTCAAAGTCCCGTTCTATGTCAAGTTCATGCCGGAACCTAGCGATAGCCACAACCGAGATATCAGGCCGTGGGTTTTCCTGCCGCCGTCAAAGGAAGCCCATATCGTGGGTGAGCAGCCGGAGGCCGGGGACGATGACATTTCAGCACTAGCGACGCTCAGGGAGGCAGTGCATGCGCGCTCGATGGGTCTGGTTATGTGAGAGCTTGCCGCTAGCAGTGAGATGATGAACACGGGTTGAGCATCCTGTTTGGAAAAGACTATGTACATGGGCCCCAGTGAGGCTGGTGGTTGAGTAGGCGATGACTGTATCGCCGATGCAAGCTAGGTGCAATTTACTTATTATTTTCCTAGGATGACTTCATTTACCAATGGTGTTATTAAAACACTCAAGAGGTACGTGGATATTGAGTGATAGTTAGGCTGCACGACGACTTGCCGTAAGCGTCTACTAGGTGCTCACTGGCGGCCATCTGCATACGGTTACAGTTAAGGTTCGGGTTCTAATGACTGTTCTTGCGAAGTCGGTCATTCGAGCGCAAGGTTTCAGATAGCAAGCGAATGCACCTGTAAGCAGGCGGACGTTGCACATGTCCAACTCAACCAATAACGCTCAATCGATCTCGTATGGGCTCAATGGTATGGGAATGTGCAGTTCCCGTTGCGATATCGCGTCAGGTTGAGGTGTAGGTCCTGACAAACGCGGCAGTCGCAATTCTCTCCAGAAGTAAAGTCACACGCGCACCAACATGTGCAAGGGTTCTGGTGCTGCATGACTTCCAAGCAACTTCCTGGTGTAGTTCCCGTATTGTTATCAAGACCACGCCGCCAATTCCTATTGACATTTCGCAGGCATTGCACGTCGCAATACCGACGTGGTTCTGTTGGATTGGATAATCAAATTTCCAAAGAGTGATTCCTGCAGAGACCGTGTTGACTCCGGCTATGGTGCATGCCCAATCCCCAAAGATCCACGCATTCGAAAGGAGCCAAAATGGGACTTGTTCTTTCCAGTTACAGTCAAGGACGTGTAGATCGGAGCCATGAAGATACCGGCCCCGACGGTTCCTCAAAATTGCCACTCAACGTGTCAGGATTTGCTCTGTTCAACACGCATGTGAATCCGCCCGGTTATATCATGGGTTCCAATCAGAACAACGTGAGCTTATGGCTCCAAGATATGACATGATGAGCCTTGATTCTCAGCACTAATGGTCAGGTTCTAGAAACAACATCGAACCACGGGTCTCATGCGCGTCCTGCTTGCCGCAAGCGGGAACACCCGTAAGCGAAACGTGGCTGGCAAATTGAACGCGATGATCAAAACAGGGATTCGGAAGGCTCACGACCTGCCATTGGCTGTGTTGGGAAATACAATGGGCGGTGGAGGTCGCTGGTCAAATACTCGTCACATCATGAACAACGGATATGTACGAAACGACAAAAGCAGCGAGTCGTAAGTCAAACGTCAGCTAGGGTGACCTGTTCCACGACGCCGGACCACTCAATTTTGAGAGGGAGTGGGGGATACTCTTCTCACCGAGCGGGACGGCACAGAAAGCAATCATGCAGTCCCCGTCGAGAGCATCAAGTTGTGGAAAGAAGTAGCGGTCAGACGAGACTTGGCCTGGATACTAACCACTCGTGGGCAGGCTTAAATCCAGGAATATGACAGAGTTTCGTCTTGGAACCGACACAACGGTACGTCCGTAGGTGCGTGCGACCTTTGTTCTTTTTGCCTTCGGGACAACAGACGATTAGACTCGGAGCCGGCACGGGTGTGGCAGCCAAGCCTTTGGGGCCACGCACGGAGTGGACTCGAGCCCTGCCGTACGAGATGGCGGGAACTATCGGGTTCGCACCGTTATGCTTTCTTTGTCCTGGTCAGATCTCTGGAAGCGCCGTGGCGCCGCCTGGCGGCAGTCTTTGTCACCATCGAACACGATACCAACGCCGGGCCCAGACCGAGTGTCACCGACCCGCTTGTACCGATAGGACGGCTCCTATGATGCTGCACTACGTCTGTGGGCTCGGAGCCTCGTCTCTTCAAGTACCGTGATTGCGGTGTCCACTTCAAGTCACGTTGCCGAAGATTAGAAGACGACATTCCTCGGCCAATCTAAGACAACCGATTAAATAACCAAGAAGGGTGATCCCTTGTCGCAGGGCGTCCCCGCTGGAGATATTGCCTACCCCGCCCAAGTCCCGAGGGTCTCTTGACGAGAGCAAGGAAAGCCCTCGTTGCGACGTGGCGCTACTGCACACTTGGCAAGGCAATCCACTGCAGCCGAACCTCACAATTGGGTCTGCCCAGGGGGGCGGAGGGCGAGTACGTCCGTATGGGACCAACCCATTAGCTCGGTGCTAGGCCCGCGTCCTACTCCCAACGGGTGTAGGAGTTTTCCTGAGTACTCGACCGTCGACGGCGGCGAAAGGGGAAGAACCATTGGGGGAACTACTGCGTAGACCGGACCCTGCCACCCTCCTCGCCTTTCGGTCTTGTCTTTCGAAGGGCTGCCATCCCGTGGTCTCATCGTCTGTGCGGACTGAGGAGAGCTGCAGTAAGCCTTAAGAGTCGGCCGTTTTCCCCCGTCGTCCCATCAGCGGGAAGTTGGCCTTGCCCATTAGTTTTCTGAGTTCTCCACGCCTTTTTCGACTTCGCGATCGTGCCTCGTGGCGGCGAAGGGTAGTCCCCTTTCTCTAACTACTTCCGTCCGCTTGATGTTTCACAATATCGAAAAATCCTGCGAGAAGGGCACGTTCAGAGTCACCACCACGTGCCAACTATGACGCTCAAAGTCGCTGTCATCGGCGCCGGACCAGCGGGTCTGGCGACAACGCGGTATCTCAAATGGGCTCATCAGTACTTCACAATTGAGCCTATTGAAGTCCGCGTGTTTGAGAAGGAGGATGATATTGGGGGGACTTTCAAGTACAGAGTGTATGAGGATGCTGAGGTAAGTCTGGTGTCTCGGGCACCAACTCTCTTTGGTTTCCCACCTCGCTTCTGTGAGGTTATTGAGCTGATTAGATCCTCGACAGCTCGTGTCATCCAAATACCTGACCGCCTTCTCCGATCATCGTTTACCCCCGGATGCCCCTGATTACCTTACACCGGATCGCTACGTGGAATACCTCAATGAGTACTGCGACCGTTTTCAACTCCGTCAACATATTGAACTCTCATCACCAGTAACCCGCGTCCGACGAACTAAAGGCGGCGGCCACGTCGTTACAGTGAAACCCCGCAATGGTGTCGCCTTTGACTATGTTTGCGATGCCGTTGCCGTCTGCTCTGGCCTCAACGTCGAGCCGCGGATCCCACCTTTGAAAGGTCTTGAAAGGGTTCCGAAGGTACTCCACTCTTCAGAATTTAAGACGCGAGACCAGCTCCGGGCTATCAAGAGCGAAAAGCCGACTGTTGTGATTGTTGGTACGGGGGAGACTGCACAGGACCTTGGCGAAATTACTGTAACGACAGAGAATATCAAGCAGGTCGTAATGTGCCATCGTGACGGCTTCGTCGTTGCACCCAAGGTATGCCGCCCTTCCTCATAAATCATGACGATTGACCAGGATGTTGACGATTACAGACTGCACCGGCCCCTGTCATGTTCGGGTTTTGGGGAAAAGGGCAGAAGATCAAGGAGAAGCCTGTCGACTGCTCCATTGCCAGCCTATTCGACACCGCATACGTACCCCCTGCGCTACAGTCGAGTCAACTGTTGTGGGACTTTTACAACCAACAGATCGATGTCACTTTCTCGCTCATAGGCGGTACACTCGAAGGATGGGACCAACTAGTAGGCGGCATGCGTCGTGAGAGGATGCACATTGACCATTGTGAGTTCCACCAATATCTTGTGCTTGACGCTGCTTGCGGCTAATCAACGCTGCAGTCTTCCCAGCCAAGTCCGCCCGAGCCATCCCATACATCTCAGCACCTTGGCGCAAGCCTCTTTCTCTCCGGGAGCGCATCCGCAGATTCTTCTTCTACATTAAGGAACTCGACATCGATCCCAAAGGTCGACACATTGATGTTGCCCCGTGGCCTGATTATGTCGACGACGATGGCGTGATGCATTTTATGGATAATGGGCGACCTGAGGCTGAGAGGATGAAGGGAATGACTGTCAAGCCGGACTTGGTGATATTTGCGACCGGTTACACTCGCCGTTTCCCGTTCCTCGACGAGAGCTACGGCACCCCTGACTCGGCGGATGTCCGGGCTGTCTACCACAGTCATGACGTATCCGTAGGCTTCATTGGCTTTGTGCGACCAAATCTAGGTGAGTCCGCGCAGCCTCGATCGATTGACGACAACCTTGATGCTAATATCACCCAGGAGCCATCCCGACCCTCGCCGAGATGCAAACCCAGTTCTGGATTCTTCGTCTCCTTCAATCAAGATACCCCGGCGTACCTGGTCTCTCTCTGTCACCGAACGGTCTTCCGATCGATCCTAACGCATTGCCCGGGTATGACATCGATTGGAAGCTGCACCCTCGATGTGGCAGGGACCCGTGGGCCGAGAAGCGCGGCGTTGACCACGAGAGTTACGTCTACCAGTTGGCCCTGGATATGGGCTCGGCACCACGCCTCAGTTACGTTTATCCGAAAGGATTTCGTGCCCTCTATACCTGGGCGATGGGCAGCAACTTCAATTGCAAATTCCGCCTCGTCGGACCCTGGAAGAACGAAGAAGAGTCGTTGCGCATCATGCGCGGAGAGTTATTTGACATAGTCAAGCAGTCTGGCGGAATGCTGTACATGTTTGCTAATACCGTGATACCCATGATCTTGTTCGGGACGATGAGCGTTGCTATTCACACTTGGGAATGGGTTAAGAGCCTGTGTACCCCCTTCAGATGGAGGCGCAAGGAGGGCCCGATCCGTCTTTCCAACTGTTGATAACTTCCAGCGAAGCATAAAGCGTTTCATAGGTAGCCAATGAAGATTCTACATACACATTTATGCAATCTAAGCTCATCGTGCCGCGTATCGTCATATCGTGAGGACCCCCCATTGACTTATGGCGCTGTAGTTGCACATCGTTGCAATGCGTAGCTCAAGTTGATATCGCCGATGAACGCCAAAAGAAGGGTCATCCAGGAGATTTATGATGTTCTTGCTATTAACATTACGTAGAGAAGGAATACGGAGAGCTACAAAGGAAACGCATAACTTCGACCAGGTCCAGAGGCCCTGCCAGTGGCCTCCAACTGATCCTCGATGCAGAGATACGCAGCTTCGTCACTTTAATGAAGTTGAGACCGCTGCGAGAACCATTCATCGTACGTCTTAGATGGGTACCTAGGATCAGCATTCTTGCTAAGATCCCCTGAGCTCCCAGGTAATCCAGCCAGCTTTTGGATAAATGTACCGTCAAGATCAGGATCAGGATTCCGGTAATTGTACACAGATGCGTTCGTCTCAGGAACTTGGCGGGGCCTGCACGCGAACAGGAGCTGATACATCTGACTCTGTTGCCATTTGCCAAAGGCGGTCGACAGGGCAAGGTCGACGTATCGTCCGAAGGGAGCAAACCGAATGATGCGATCGTACACATCCCCGTCGCCGGTTTCCTTGGCCGAGAGGATATTCAGCTTCAGCCTATCTAACTCGCGATAGAGGTGCCCTTTTGGAATTACGAAGCCGGAAGGGTCATGCTCGCCAACGCACTCCAACATCCAACTGAGAACGAGGTCGGACAGCACTTCGTTCGGTCTGACCGTCTGACTTGTCCAGGTCCAGGCAGGGAGCAGCGCCAGAAGTATCTGAGGAAGTATGTCTCCGACGAGCTTGAACTGCTGGCGACAGACGTCGTAGTGGGTTCCGGGAAACCATCGCTCGGTGATACCGTACGAAGGACCGTACTCCGTGTCGCGAGAGATCAGGCACGGCTGGAAAGCGTACAGCCTGTCGTGGAGCGACACGGCATGGTAGACGTCGGAAACGACGCTGGAGACGTGCTGGTCGTACAACTTTGGCCAGTCGACGCCCACTCCGCCAGAGACTTCCGGAATGCCGCGCTCGCCCACCGTGTCGAACAGTCCCATGAATCTGATCGGCGAGTCCACGACTTCGCCATCGCCGATGAGAGGCCAGCTGTACATCCACCTGAACTGCCTCGACTGTTCTGATTTTGGGGCGTTGAGGTCGGATGGGTCGCGGTAGATGCGATACACCTCTTGGCACAGCTGGTGCGTCTTCTCTTCGTCGACGTTGCCGTTTGCTTGGTACAGCGGTTTGATGATGCCGCAGTTGTTGATCATGCCGGCGACGGACCGGATGATGTATGCGCCGCGAGAGGCTCCAAACATCCAGATCTCGGTCTCTAGAGGGGTGAAGCCGCGGACGAGGAATTCGTACGTGTCGACGCACTGCTGCTCGATGTCCTGGATGTTGAGACCGCGAAACACGTGGCTGATGGAGGACCTCTCTTAGTCTTGGTTACCCTGCCACGAATTGCGAGCCATTGTACTCACTCTGTCCATGTGCTGCCCACCGGCACACTGTTGGTGTAGTGCACCTGTCCTGTTGGATGGAGATGGGCATGATCATCACTTTTCGGTAGAGGGCCAGCTCCGCCCCATATCAAGTTGGCGAGGAGGTAGAGATTTGACTGCAACCCTGCATCTCGTCCGCTCCATGAACCATCAGAAAGCACGATCAATGGGTTCTTTTGAGGGCCGCGGTAGGACATTGCAGGTTGTCGAGCTTGCGCTGAAATTGTGATATGAAGAGAGGAAGATCTGGGGTAAAAAGATTCCGTTCATCACAAGTGATATGAAGTTTTCTGTCCATGGGAGCCGCTTGGCATGGCGCTCTTTTTCGCGTCTCAGACAACACAATGTTTGGAACAGTTGGGTACAACTCGCATTCCTAGATTGGTCAGACCTCTTCCTCCATTCCGGACTTCGCTCGTTCCTGAGGATCTCCAAAAGTAGACATGGAACTAGTGAGGGCGACACTGGTAGAGATTTGACGGCCGTGAATACGATTCACTTACAAGCCTTTACGGGGCATGTCTAAGGCGCATACAGGCAGTTGCAGCTCAGCTCGAACATTTCGCGACTTGGTATTGGCATTGCCCGATCTCTGGCGATTCACAAGACAACCGGCGTTCGGCTCCGTTTTGTTGATGCTCGACAACATTGCAGCTCCATCTGAGGCAGGAATGGAGGTTTTCAACAGCGCATTTTGCTTGTATGCTGACCGGTAATCCAGGCCGGCGTGGATGCGGGTCAAATGTTGTTGTGTCTCAGTTCTCATTCTGTCAACAGCATTTTGTATTGATTGTTGTTCCTTGAGCTGAACCAAGGGAAAAAAAAAAGAAGAAAAGAAGCTCTGACTTCGGAACCACTCGTTATCCTCATCTCAGATCCCTGCCTAGCATGACTCGTCAATCTTGGCCATGAAAGCAGAGGCCATGTCCTCTCAGGCTGGCCGTTCCCCCCCCCCCCCCCCCTCCCCCCCAATCTTCTGAGTCGGTCTAATGTTGCAGAGGAAGGCACCCACAGAGCCCCCAGATCTTAGTGTAGCTGATGAAGTGATTTGTCATCCAAACAGGGGCGCTTGGTCTAGGGGTATGATTTTCGCTTCGCACCTTCCATCTATTCTGAATTCTCTTGAATCAGAGCATGGTGAGAGCGGTATGTGAAAGGTCCAGGGTTCAATTCCCTGAGCGTCCATTTCTTTTGTGCCTAGATTGATGTTTACTCTTTTTTTTTCCCAGTTATTAATCACTCGTGACTAGAAGAAGGATTTCAAGCACCGCGTCTATCGGCAGTTAGTAGTTACTAACTGGCTGTATGATGATTAGTAATGATCCGTTGCTGCTGTCCTTATCAAATGTGTGTTAATGTTTGGAGTGGTCTTATTCTAGAGCCTACAGCGACAGCGGAGGGCACGCTCGGAATCGCTGAGCAAAAGTTGGATTGGCTTTATTAGAAGGAGGTTTGAACCAAAGAAGTCGATGCAAACCGTTCACACAGAGCTTAGGCCAAGCGTTCATCCCAAGAACATCGAGACTTGCGGCATGAGGTTGAGACCAGCCAAGCTTGTCCGATCCTTTGACAGCGCAATCTGCGAGAGCCGCGAGCGAAACGGCCGGCATTTCATGCGGCAACTGGATGTGGGGGTGGAACTTTTCATGAGAGATCGTCGGACGTAGCAGGGATGTCCTCTACACCGGCAGTCGCTTTCGGCTTGCGCAGCTGCAGGTGAACCGCCGAAGAAGGAAACCTGTTGGACCGCCGAGTCCCGGTACGGCGAGAGAAAGGGGGCTCGGGCAGCACAGGCCGAAGCGGAGAAGGGACGAAATGCTCCATCATCGGAAATTGATTATCAGAACAAGAAGCTGGCTGACGTGCTCGCGTAGGATCCCGCTGGCCACATGTTTACGCCGACACGCGAAGTTTGCCCCATATTCGAGCCGGATGGGGCCCCCTGACGGACGTAGTCACTCGGGTGAAGAGGCGGCTGGGTTATGAGACACAACAAGAGGTGCAAGTCCTAATCTCTCGTGAATTTGCTTCCTTCCAACCTGCCAGACGCAACCAGGTCTTCCCAAGTGACGATGGCAGCTCGCTTGCCTCTGGCCCTGTTGGTGGTCGGCGCCACCATGGCCGTGAACGCCCAGAACTCGAGTGCCTGCGCCGCGGCTGCATTCGCGTCTCTCACGCTGAGCAACATCGAGATCGTCTCGCTCAATGTCGAAGCTTTGCGGAATCAGTCTCTGAGCACCGGCATGGACGCGGGCACCGGCGTCGGAGTCGGAATCATCTCTGCCCCAACAGGAGAAACAGCTTCCGGGGTAGACAGTCCAGTACACCCACCCGGGACAAGGCGACAACGTCAACACCTACATCTGTCTTCCCCTCGACCCTACCAACTGGAACTCGAGATTCATGATGAGTGGAGGTGGTGGATGGACGGCCGGAGGAGCGGGCGTCATCGTGTCTCCTGTCGCGTCCGGGTACTCGACTTCGTCAACCGATGGAGGTCACAACTCCATTACCGCGACGGCCGATTGGGATCTCGTGAGTGAGGGCAGCGTTAACTGAACTGGCCCGCTCTGAACGATTTCGCTTCGGTTGCTCTCGATGAAGCCGCGACTCGGCTGTACTACGGCAAGGACCCGACGCATTCGTACTGGAACGGATGCTCGACCGGAGGACGACAGGGTCATATGATGACTCAGCGGTTCCCGGAGCACTTTGACGGCATCTTGGCCTCAGCCTCGGCTTTCAACTGGCAGAAGTTCCAGACGGCGTCTCTCTATCCAGCTTTCTTAGCCGAGCTGTTGGGTAGGAGCCGAATTCTTGCTTTAGCGCGATACTTGACTGCTAACATGAACGCGCAGACGTCATTCCTCCGTCCTGCGTACTCGGTGCCTTCACGGACGCCGCCATTGACGCCTGCGACGAGTTGGATGGCGTCAAGGACAAGATCATTTCCCTGCCTGGATCCTGCACGTTCGATGCCTCATCTCTTGTTGGCCAGACTGTTGCCTGCACCAACCCGAATGCGACCGTTACCATCAACGAAAAGATGGCGCAGTTCGGTGGCTTTTGGCAGGGACCGCGAAGCGGAGATGGCGACTTCTTCTGGTACGGCTTCACGCAAGACGCCAGTTTGACCGGCGTTTTCAGCCCAACCTGCACGACGGTTGACAACTGCACTTACACTCCATTCTCCGCCACCGACGACTGGTTTGGCGTTTTCCTCGAGAAGAACTCCACGTGGAGCATCGTCACCTCGGGAATCACTCAAGAACGCTTCGACCGACTCCACCGAATCTCCGTGGAAGAGTACACCTCCCCCATCGGAACGGACAACGTCGACCTCACGGACCTGAAGAAGCGCGGAACCAAGATGATCACCTGGCACGGCATGCAGGACCCTCTCATTCCGTACAACGGCACCGTCGACTACTACGACCGTGTCAGGGCATGGGACGCTGACGTCGAGGACTACTACCGTTCCTTCCCGGCTCCGGGTGTATCGCATTGCGGTGGCGGCTCTGGCTTTGACCCTAGCAACTACGTGTTTGATGCGTTGAGGGCCTGGGTTGAGAACGGCACGGCACCCGAGACTTTGACGGGCGAGGGTGCTGCGGTTGGAAACTCAAGTGACGCCCGAAAGGTGGAATTGTGCATGTACCCCAAGATCCTGACTTTCGCCGGCACTGACCCAGATGATGCGGCTTCATACGATTGTTGTATAGATCTTTGCATACCATCATCAATGAGGGGCGTCCGGCTTAACTGTTATGCTGATCGAGCCTCAACGCCAGCGACTTGGTTTTAGTTAACCATCCAGGACAAAGGTCTTCGAGCCCCGATGAGCTCGATCGTTCAACGCGATCGTAGATGAAAATCGTGTGAAGACTGTGAAGTTCCATTGGAAATCTCTGAACGCGTTCGCAACTGCCTGCAGTTGGGGCGTCTTGGTTCTGGTCCCGGCGGCGACGCATACGTCAGTATCCGATATGGTGTAGTGGCCAACATGATGCCCTCTCAAGAACGTGAGAGGTTAGGCATAGCCCCGAGTTCGATTCTCGGTTTCGGAACACATAATTTTTGTGGTCGGTCGATTTAACCTTTTTGTCAGTCTAACTAAATCTTCTGGTTTGGTACACAAAGTCGGGATTCTCGCGATGCCTTCACTGTCGGGGCCTCACCGCACAGTCAGTGAAATCATTCAAATTGACCTTAAAATGCTAGCCAAGGTAGGAGAAAAGGTATACCAAGTAACATTCCTAGAGCTCTTTCATCCCAGCATCCCATAATCTTCGATATCTAACCGGTATCTGGGAAGCAAACAAAAATCATAATTGATCGTCCGAACATCCGTCCCTTCACCTGCTTTGACGTGTGGGGATGATCCAGCGCAACCAACCAACCAACTCTAACTGCGGATTCCACGCTTCCATGCCCGCCAACGATTCCCATCGAAGCCAACGTTGCAAAGCAAGATTTGTAAGCGTTTCATCATGAAGTCAATTCTTCGGAATCGACTTCAACGTCATTCTCCCCACTTATTCGTGGTTGACACGGATAAAGGTCGCGAAGCCTCGACTTCCCAAGCATCACGTATACCAACCAGCTGAGATCCGTCACCCATATACCCCTACCTGAATCCGAATATCACCATGGCTGGAACAATGAAGGCGCTCGTCACAAAGGGCGACAAGACCGCCCAGGTCCAAGAGGTAGGTATTCACACACGATGCGCACCATCAACAACCCCGCATTCACTGACCATCGACCCAGATCCCAATCCCTCAGCCTGGACCGGGAGAGATCCTCGTCAAGGTTCATTATGTAGCCCAGAACCCGACAGACTGGAAGTCCACCGCTGCCGCCAAGGAATCCGGCCGCATCATCGGCTGCGACTTCGCCGGCAGCGTTGCGAACCCCAACGGCTCAGATTTCAAGGAGGGCCAGCGCGTTGCTGGCTGGGTCTTTGGCTGCAATATGGACCCCCCTCGGGGTGCTTTCGCACAGTACCTCATCACCGAGAGCAGCTTGGTCTTCCCTGTGCCGGAATCCGTCACCGACTCCCAGGCTGCCGTCGTCTCCTTGGCCGTCGCGACCGTGGTCCAGGCCCTCTTCCAGCGGCTTGCCTTGCCGTCGCCGGAGACTCCTGCTTCGGAACCTTTCCCCTTCCTGATCAACGGCGGAACAAGCAGTGTAGGCCTGTACGCTGTCCAGCTCGCGAAGAAGGCCGGTCTCCGCGTCATCGCCACCGGCAGCAAGAAGAACCACGAGCTCCTCAAGAGCCTGGGCGCCGACGTCACCATTGATTACCGGGAGGCCGACTGGATCGACCAGGTCAACAAGGCCGCCAACGACAGCCTGCAGTACGCCTTTGACTGCATCAGCGAGGTCGACACCACGAAGGCCGTCGTGCAGACCATCTCATCCGCGGGCGGGCACGTCATGTGCATCCTCCCGCGCAAGGCCGACGAGGTCGGCGCGCCTTCGAACGTCAAGGTGGAGAGCACTCTGGCTTACACGGTGTTCGGCAAGCCTCTTGTGTACGGGCCCTTCGACAACCTCTCCGGGGACCGATCTGGAGACAAGGAGTTCTGGGAGAAGTACTTGCAGGTGCTGCCCAAGTGGCTGGAAGAGGGTTACCTTAAGCCCAACCCTCAAAAGGAGTTTGGTGGACTTGAGGATATTCCCAAAGGCTTCGAGTTGCACCAGAAGGGCGGCGTCAGCGCGGAAAAGCTTGTTTATAGAATCGCGTGAAGATGTTTGAAGCAACGAATTGGGAAACCCGTGATTTGGGCGGGGAATGAGCTATGACATGGAAAGTAGAACCTCGGAAAGTATGCAGAAAACACTCTCATGACTTACATGTAAGGTGGGTTGTGTGAAGTTGTTCCCATACAAAGAAAGACCTTGTGGGCAAGGACAGGCGGCATCACCCACCAAGAGTTAGCAGGGACACCATCTCTTCGGATATTGGTTCCAATGTTGTTCATGAATGAGCCAGTGATTGAGCACTGTGGGAAACGCAATGTTCTATTGTGTGGCTATTACTCTATACGGCCGAAGTATGCCGGATGTAGCCATGTCTATTAGCAATAGTAAGTGTACTGCGTCCGAATGCCGCCGTTGTCCCTGCATCCCCGGTCGTAAATCCACTCCCTGCTGTCGTCAATGCAGCACTGGTATTCGTTAGCCTAGGAATTGTCAGATAGAGAAGTGCACGAACCGCAGCAGGGTAATCCTTCTTTGGCGTTCCTCCGGCCGCGGTGCAGATGGGGGTTCCTGGGTTCGGGTTTCCGTTTGGCATCACGCAGAGGTAACCAGCAAATACCGGGCTGCAGTTGTTAGTGAGAAACTTAAAACGATTAAGCTTCGAGACTCGCGGTATAAGAAGGTGGACTTACGCGGTCTGCATCAGAGCCAGCGCGACGACAGCGGTAAACTTCATGGTGGTTTCGATATGTGAAGAGCGCCCGAGGTCGGTGTTTCGGGCTGGTGGCGGACGACTATTATGACGCGTGACGATTTTCTATTCACACGAAAAAATCGAGCTACAGATGGCGTTGTATGTCGCCTTTAAAGCTAGGTCGCAATCGTGAACGACTCATTGACGACATGGATATTCACGAAGGTTTGCGCGTCGACGGGGGACGACCCTCGGCATCGCATGTTTATTCCGGGCCTTGCGAGGTGTTGCTCCAGCCTCCAACATGTTGTGGCTACGGAGGTCGCGGTCAAAAGTATTCGTATAGTCCCACTTTTTCTCACAGTGCCTAACCAGAGGCCAGCTAAACATCAGCTTAACTACTAGCCCTACCCCTACCTAATTACCCCTCTATATTATAGCATTATATATAGTTAATTTTATTACTACTAAACCTCAAGTTCTTTAATAATTCGCATAAGGCGCCTACTTTATAAGGTATTTATAACGAATACCTTAAGTATAGGCTCCCCCGGTTTCTATCCACGATTAATAGCTTTTCCCCGTATCGAAGTAAATATACTATAGGGCATCTCGAAGTCTCGATATAGCTAGGCAATCGATACCTAGCCTAACCCCTATAGGGTTAGGATCCCTATACGGGTGCTAAGATCCTATTCTCTCGACTTTACTAGTATTATGAATACTAGTATTATATAGTAGTATTAGTAGCGTCTTCTTATAAAGTAGGAACCCCCCCCTCTATAATTATATTAAAAAGAGTAGTTTGATCTAAAATAATAGTATAGGCTAATTTTTAGTTAGGATATCCTCGTTTTTTATAACCGAAGTTACTGCTAAAGCAGGCAAAAGATCGACTATAGTTAAAACCACGAAAACCTACTTATACTCGCACGGCGGCAGGGCCCCCCTGATGTACGAATACTTTTGACCGCGACCTCCGTATAAGCAACAGTTCCTTACGCCGTCTGGATATTCAATTCAGGAGACCATCTCGGGAAGCGATCATGCCTGCAATGCGCATAGCCACGCGTGAATGCGCCAATCATCTAGTTGTTGGTCGGCAACCAACGCTTCGAATGGGGGGGTGTTCCCGGCCGCCATCCCACCTGAGAACCGCCCGACTGGTATTTCTGAGCCCAGACGGCATATCTTATCTGGGGCCTGATCAGCAACCACGGTACGGTAAGTTCTACGGTACGGTAAGTTCTACGGTACGGTAAGCCAATTGACAGTGCTTCATGCTGTTTTGGGTTATTTTTTTTGCTTAGTTAAGCGCCCGCACAGGGCTACGGTAAGGATGTCCAATTTATGCAAAAAAACTGATGTACCTTTTGCACGCACGGGCTATACCCTAACGAAAACCATGACTAAGCGCGAGTTTCCTATACAAATTCTATGGTAACTTCGCTTTTTCTTATGGAGTTGGTTGGGCGACCCTATAAGCGTTACCGTACGGTACATCGCACTTGCATAACCCAGGTGGGCCCTGCCAGAAGTCACCCTCTTACCGTAGAACTTAATTACCGTACCGTGGTTGCTGATCAGGCCCCTGAAGGCCTCGCGAAATTCAGTACGGGATGCCGCGCGCTGCGGGCGCCACAATACCCCGTCCTTAATTAGATTACGGGCAATATGCCCTGTGCCCTGTGGGTTTGGCTTGTCACGACGCGTGCCACGAGTCAGGCGCGGCCCTCACACCATGCTCTTCCAGAAGTTGCTCATGGTCTTTGATATGTCTTCATCAGCTTCGCCTGGCAAGCTGTTCTGAAACTTCCTCGGTCATTGGCTTCCGGTTCGTTGTTGGGGAAGAGGAAGTACGATTTCGAGAAAACAAAAGCAGTACTCCATTTTATTCGACAAAAAGCTTCATGATTGAGAGGAGCTCCTACACTGATCCCACCCGTGGATATTGTTGAAAACAACAAGAATCTCAAGCTGAGAACACCAATCTCCCAACGGAAGATGGCTAGCCCAGATCTTTTGAGTTGGCGATCGCCGACATGCTCAATGTGTCTAAAATAGACAGTAGTCCAATCTCGCTCAGTGCCTGGGACCGAGTCGCCGACTATCGACCCTTTTGCTACCACGCGGGCCACGTGGAAAACTTCGGACTGGGTTTGCAGCCTATCGAAGGGTTCTATCAGGCAGAACCTGTGCCATTAGGCCATGTGCACAAAAGAGTGGCACCTCTTATGTAGAGAGGCATTATGGTGGCATATATGGATAGATTCCTTCCATCTTTCCCGGCAAACCGACGTGTGGGGTCCCGGGGGGGGCACTTCGGGCCCGGGATAGTATGAGGCAGCGCTCCGGGCCGAGCTCCAAGCGATCGCCCCAGCCCCGCACTCAAGATGCCGAGGTACGGTAAGGTTATTGGAGTATCCCGAACAGATCCGGCTGAGAGTGCACAAAGTCGTTTTCCTCCTCTACGTAAGTCATCTTCATCGCACCAAGATCGACTTCAGATCAGCAGAGTGCGAAAGACACGATTTCTACCGCCATGTCCCGCGTTCCTTTCGCAGATCCGCCCTGGCTGAGGGGCTTGCCTTCGCCCATCTTCAAAGACTCGCACCGACGGTTCCAAGCCGCTTGCCGCAAATTCACCGACGAGAATCTGCACAAGCACGCCCTCGACTGGGAGACAGCCGAGGACGTGCCGGCCGATCTGTTCGAAAAATTCGCGCAGGCCAATTTCATTCTGCCCGCGCTGCCGGCGCCTCTGCCCGTGGAATGGCTGCGGAAGCTCGGCATCACCCACATGCCTGGCGAAGTACCGATAGAAGAGTGGGATTCCTTGCACACCCTGATTTACTCCGATGAGGTAAGGCGTCGTAGACTACTCGCAAGCGAGCCGCTGCGCTAAGATGTCACTCACAGATGAGTCGTTCTGGACTCTCAGGACCACCATCCTCCATCAACACGGGCATGGCGTTCGGTGTTCCACCGTTGCTGCACTATGCCAACTCCCGGTTGCAGGAGAAGTACCTCCCGGAACTCTTGCTTGGTCGCAAGAGAACCTGTATTGCGATCACTGAGCCCGAGTAAGCTGAACGACCATATGCTACCAGCAACTGGCTTTGATTGCTGACACAATACCTTCCGCGAACGGCAGCGCCGGGTCTGACGTCGCCAACATCACCACGACCGCCGAGCTAAGAGGCAACGAATACATCGTTAACGGGGCCAAGAAGTGGATCACGAACGGGATCATGGCTGATTTTGCAACGATGGCGGTTCGCACCGGTGGTGAAGGCTCGGGAGGGAAGGGGATTTCGCTTCTCGTGGTGCCGTTGAAAGACCAGGCTGGCGTAAGCAGACGACGCCTCAAAGTTGCCGGGCAGATCAGCGCGGGTACTTCTTACATCGAACTGGACGACGTCCGGGTGCCGCGCGAGAACCTTATCGGCCGTGAGAATGAAGGCATGAAGTACATCATGCACAACTTCAACCACGAGCGCATGCTGATCTCGATTGGTGTAACGAGGCAGGCAAGGGTTGCGCTGAGCGCTGCGTTCGAGTACTGCCTCCAGCGCCGGGCTTTCGGCAAGGTGAGATCACATAAGGCGTGCTCCAATCGGTTGTATAGATGGTCACTAACAACTCTCCTCCCTCCAGACGCTCATCGAGCAGCCAGTCGTCCGTCACCGGCTCGCCAAATGCGGTGCCATGCTCGAGTCGCAGTATGCCTGGGTCGAGTCCTTCGCGTACCAGTTGACCAAGATGCCTAAGCATGTGGCGGATGAGGAACTTGGCGGGTTGACCGCTCTGTGCAAAGCCAATGCCGGAATCGTCTTCGACGAATGCGCCAGGTGCGCCGTCCTGCTGTTTGGAGGCAACGGGTATACGCGATCTGGAAAGGGAGAGATTGCTGAGAGTAAGTCAAGTCGATCTCAAGCTTTTGTCCTGTGGAGACTGCTGACGGAGGGTTTGCAGAAATTTATCGCGAGGTTCCCGGCGCCAGAATCCCTGGAGGCAGCGAGGACGTGATGCTTGACTTGGCTGTCCGACAGCTGATGAAGAGGTTCCGTCAGGAGACCGAGAAGGCAAGGAGCAAGTCCAAGATTTGAGTGGAACCATTATTCCTGAAATATGATTCTGTCCAGACTCCGTTGTGAGCTTCGCCGAACGAAGGAGATGATGTGGTGACTCAATTCAATGTGCTGAGCCCCAATCAAGACCATCTATTAAACTTGCGCGACTCGAACAAGCTCAGTTGCTTCCGAGCCGGATGCTTAGTGTCCCAGGGACGTTGCATGTAAATGGTTCAATGCGACCAAATCTCAAGCTAATCGCCTCATGAACCACCAGCCACTACCACCACGGTTCCTGGGGTTTCCGGGGTGGGCAGGTCACAGAAGGTTTCGAACGAAATGAGGGGTGATGCCCCCCCTTCAATGCAGACACGACGGCTTACCGAAATCGCTTGCTTTTGCGTATCGATTAAGTTTTTCGGGAAATTTTAGAGGACGGTAACATCAACGGCGATAAGCCTATTGGTCTATGTGCTCGGCGAAGCTTGATGACGAGGAAGCTGAGGCGTAAGGTAGTACATAAGATAAGTACTCGTAAGAGCGCCGGGTCACTCCGAGAGAAGAGCCCCCGAAATCGATCTGCGGCTTTTCGGCGAGAGCTACCTATTCAACGCGAATCGATCGGATAGCTTTTTCCATTTTGGCATAGGGATGCACTACATCGGGTTCCTGGCCGCCTTGGCGTCCTTCTGGGCCACTGCAGAAGCCGCCTTTGGTCTAACGACGGGCCGTACTACTTATAAGATCGATACGAATGGCGGGCTGGTGTTCGAGGTCGATAAGTGCGGCCCAATCTGAAGCACCTGCGTAGGAGACTCATTGACGATCACCTGCAGAGCACATGGCGACATTACGAGTCTTCTTTACAACGACGTTCAATACCAAGGAACCACCAAAAAGTCCCAGATCAACTCCGGCCTCGGCGACTCGACCGTTACGGCCGAGACCGTGAACGGCCTCGTCAAGGTCACTGTCAAGGCTGGCTCGCAGCCCCTAACCCACTACTACGTCACCAAACCCGATGACCCCACGATTTACATGGCGACTCATATCACCGGCGAGATCCCCCCGGGAGAATTACGTTGGCTGGCTCGTTTGAAACGCTCTGCGGTTCCAACAGGATGGCATGGCAACGTCGCGGATCTTGACGGCTGCACAGCCTTTGAAGGCAACGACACTTTCAGATGCCCCGACAAGACGACCAGGTGCAAAATGTGAGAGAAGTCTCCTCTGGAAGGTTTGACGAGTTCTCACTTGCTCATCATCTGCTTTGAACAGGTACACTTCCGACCGCTTCATCGAGGACAAGGTCCATGGCGTGACAGGAAACGTAAGCTGCCTTCTCGAGTGGTCAAGTGAGAGTGCTGACTGGGGGCTCCAGAATGTCGGTATCTGGATGATAATGCCCGGCGATGCCTACGAGCACTCGGCTGGCGGGCCTTTCATGAGGGACATCAACTCGCAGAGCACAGGGGACCAAGAGCTCTAATGGTACATGAACAGCGGCCACGTTCGAACGGAGCCGTGGCGATTCGGCCTGTTGGGACCTTACGCAATGCGTTTCACGTAAGAGGCAGGCATTACCCGTCCAGTCATCTCACTAACAGCGATGCCAGGACCGGCTCTCAGCCAGCAGCTGATCTGGACACGAGCTTCTTCCATGCCCTCAACATCGAGGGCTACGTCCCAGACAGCGGCCGCGGCAGTGTCTCCGGGACCGCGTCGGGAGTGACTGGCAACTTCGAAACCGTGGTCCACTGGTACAACTCGGACGCGCAATACTGGATAAAGGCGTCGGATGGCAAGTTCACCTCGCCGCTCATGAAGCCCGGAACGTACACCATGAAGCTCTACCGCAACGAGTTTCTCGTTGCACGGGGTAGTGTCACGGTCACCGCCGGTGAAAAGATCACGAGAGACATCGCTTCAACCGAGTCGGAACCGTCAGTCATCTGGCGAATTGGCGAGTTTGACGGGAAGCCCATGGCACTCAAGAACGGCGACAAGATTGAGCGGATGCATCCGTCTGATGTCCGCATGGAGAGCTGGGGAGGGACGTACACCGTCGGCAAGTCAACAGCCAAGGAGTTCCCCATGGCATTGTTCGCGAAGGCCGGCGGTGTTGCGACTGTCAATTTCGACCTGGCGGCTGATCAGCTGGACGGCGTGGTCTTGAGGGTCGGGACGACGCTATCGTTCGAGGGCGGCCGGCCAAAAGCCAAGATTAGCGAATGGCAGGCAAGCGATCCCGGAGCTCCGGTAAGTCTAAACGACGATGCTTGCAAAGACGGGAACAACTGCTAACGCGCCTCGACCAGACGCTGATCAAATCGCGTGGTGTGACCCGAGGAGCGTACCGTGGTTTCGGGGATGTGTACACGTGGGATGTGCCAGCCAGCGCGCTCAGGCAAGGCGCGAATACCCTAACTCTTGGTCCTTATGGACTTGGTGATGCTGAGTTCTTGAGTGCGAACTACATCGTCGACGCGATCGAGTTGCAGGGTAAGCCAGGTGTTGATAGCCCCAAGTAGAGCAACGGCTGGTGGCGTCATGGTCTTTTTCTTGAGCACATAGTTTCCGACGAGGACTGAACATATCATGATGGTAACCTGAGAAACTCGCTTCGTATTCATGAGCCGTTTGTGTCGTCAGACGAGGTTCAGTCACAACGGACCAGACGGGGAAGATATTCTTCAGATTGATGACTTGTTTCAAGATCACGGGGAACAATCCCATGAAAACTGAGCTTAGGAGTTGCAATCAGGCCGTAAATGATGAACATGGAAATAAGCATCTCCTTGGATGAGAAGGCGAAGTAACCTGTGAGTGAGTGAGAGGACTTTAAAGGTGAGATGAAATACCTTGATGTGCCCCGGCGCGTCATTGCTGGGTCGAGGCACGTGCCCTCGAAGAGGCCCGAGCTCCGCTTAGTCATGTAGAGCTCCACTAAAGTTTTGGGACAGCTGCGCGACTCCTTTTCCGTGTTCGCGAGGTGCAGGATCGCGACGAACCTCAGCTCCCAGTCACTCTTTTGTCGCGCTTGAACCTCCACGCAAGCCCAGCGGCTGAAGACTTTCTCAACTTCGCTACTCGTTCCCATCAACGGCAACCATGACCCGCGCCCAGCAGACCATCTCCCTTGCGCTCCTCGTGAGCTCGGTACGACCCGACCCCTCCCTTCATCCCACTTCGACTCCCAGAATCCAGCTGACTTTTGCCATAATCCAGCTCTACCTCGCGCTCTACCTTCAGCTCGTCCCCGTTCCTGCCAAGATTCAGGAGCAGATCATCCCCGTCGTACGTACCTTCTCGTCGCTGTCGTCGAGCTGATGCCGGCACCCAACTCCAACGGCCACCTGGCGAAAAAGGACACCTTGCTAACAAAGCGTTTGAAGCTCCCCTTCTGGGTTCTCGTCTCTTTCGGCGCCTACCTCCTCGCTCGACTCGGATACAATGTCATGACCTTCAATGATGTCCCCGAGGCGCACAAGGAGTTGGTAGCGGAGATCGAGGAGGCCAAGGCCGACTTGCGAAAGCGTGGTGTTGACGTGGACTAAGGGGGGTGGTGGAAGACAAAACAGAGATTGGAACTCGACGTGCGATTGCGACCGACGCGAAGCTTGATCGAACAAGGGACTAGGAGTTTCGGAGGGTATAGAGACCGTATACCAACAATTGATGCCGACGACGGCTATTCTCGGCATGAGGTACCTGACATTCGAGACGTGACCAGGACTCGACGACAGCCACCTGCTTGCGGGAATGCTTTCCAGCCGATGAGATTGTTCGATGCTGCTGCGCTGGAATTGGTTCCAAGCTGCCTCAACACCGAGGTGAGAGTTCTCGACAACCCGAGCCAATACTATGTTGCTACGAACATAAAAACTCCGTTCACGCAACTAAAACCTCGGCACCCGACAGCTTGTCCAGGGCATTCTACTATTTGGAGAACCAGCACATGCTGAACATCGGCCAAGAACTCATTATGAACTGTGCTTATACGAGAGGTAGACAACTGGAAATTGCGCCGGGCCCTGGATTCGTACATACCTTGACGGCGGTTTATACCAGCCTAGTGCGGACGCGTCTCTATGGACTCCTGAATGCCCGATGGATTCAACGACAGATCGTGGGTCCAAATCAAGTTGCAGCTATGACACACAGGATACGTGATGTCTGTCAAGCCGTTACTGTCGAACTCCATCTCTTGCACAGTAATTGGTTCGAACATTAGTACCTATGGGTGAGGCCGCAGTTTTCAATCTCCGGCGCGTCGTGTCAGTAGCTAGAGTCGGGATGAACTACCCATGCTTTTAGACTTGGGCTTCGTTGGGCTGCGTTCTTCTGAGCGGCGCATGTCCTCGGGCTCTCTAAATGCCTTTTCACCCAGGAGTACTAGGAAGTATACTACATATGGCTGTTGGCTACGGCCACTCCCCGCGTGAAGCCGATGTAACGCAAGTCCTCCACCGGCGAAGAAGTCTTTGACTCGCCGGCGGCTCATCCCGGACGATGGACATGGTAGGCCGGCTGTTCGCAAGAAGGGCCAGATAAGAAAATAAGAAAAAAAAAACGGCTCTGCAAGTACTGAATGTAAGCGGCGTGGATTGACGAAACCTTTGACTTCTCATGAGCGCAGCGATTTCCATTTATCCTATGTTTTTTATCTTCCTTCGGCATACTGCTTTATGTCTTTCGAGCCATAATCGAATGCGCGACTGAATTATAAGTACGTACAACAAATCCCACCTCATGCTCTCCGCATGTTACCCAAGCACGATCTGGTGAGCAGGGGATGCCAAGTTTCGACAGATCGCACTGCCCATCGACAAGTATTCTGCTAGGAACATTATGCGGGGTCTTCTGTGCACCTCGACCTAGTTCTCGGTATGATGCAACCTTGCATACCTCATTCTTAGCAGCTTTTGCTTTCTCCGCCCAGATAAGGCTCCGAGGGGTTCGAATGCGGTCTACGTAGGGGTCACTGTCGCGCTCGGAGAACGCTATCGGCCAACTGGCATCCGGTTATCGGAGTCCTGGAAAGCCATACACACATGCCCGTCTGCAGCCGGAAACATCAATAGCTTCAACTTGCTTCAAGAACCCACCCCTCTCCAGGCCCCCGATCATGCCTGAGCCACCGTATCCCTTGCACCCTTCGGTTCTCGACAGAATCAACCCGGAGTACAAGGAGTTCTATAGCAAATATGTCTTCGACAAGCAGGTCGTTCATCACCAGCCAATATCGGCGTCTCGCGCCAGCGGAACTCTCATCCCTGGTGCCGGTCCCAAGCTGGAGGTCGCAAGCACCCAGGACTTTCAGATTCCGAGAAAAGAGACGACCGGCCCGCACATCCTGGTCCGTGCCTTCACCCCGCTGGGAGACAAGCCCGCGACAGGATGGCCGCTCTGCGTCTGGTTTCACGGCGGCGGCTGGGTGTTGGGAAACATCGACACCGAGAACGTCATCGCCACGAATCTGAGTAACCGGGCGGAATGCGTGACTCTTTGCGTGGACTACCGGCAAGACTCCTGCCTCATCCTTTCGATGTCTGAGCAGAGTCCCTAACATGCTTCCACAGGCTCGCGCCGGAAGATCCATTCCCTGCAGCGGTCGACGACTGCTGGGAGTCGCTCCTTTGGGCAATTTCCACCGGAGCCGAGAAGCTCGATCTCGACACCTCCCGCATAGCCCTCAGCGGTTCGTCAGCCGGCGGAAATCTGACTCTGGTTCTTTGTCAGCGAGCCGCCAGCCGCAGCGACGTACCGCGCATTGCGGTTCAGCTACTCTCCGTGCCCGTGGCGGACAACACGGCGGTCGTTGAGTCGTCTAGGCCGGAGCACGCATCCTGGAAGGAAAACGAGTTCACCCCGGCCCTGCCCGCGGAGAAAATGATGTGGTACCGCTACCATTACCTGCCCAAGCGGGAAGACTGGGCGCATCCTGAGGCGAGTCCTTTGCTGTGGGAGGGCGACTGGTCGAAGCTCCCTCCGGCTAGTATCGTCGTCGGCGAGCTGGATGTGCTGCGAAGCGAGGGTGAGGCTGTCGGCAAGAAGTTGACAGACGCCGGGGTTGCGGTTGACTTGCACGTCATGAAGGGCCAACCGCACCCGTTCATCGCCATGGATGAGGCCTTGGAGGACGGCAGGAGGGCTATCACGCTGTTTGTTGAGAAATTGATCGAACTACTATAAACGTCGAAAAGTCGGACGCTAGAAATGAACCCCCTTTAACTAAATCTAAGCACCAAGAAGACTTCAGGCACAGGACAGATGTGATCTTTTCACTCCCAAGTATGAACATACCGTTTCGAAAGGTGGGAAATGCCCAGTTTCTATGTTTTGGGAGCTTGCAAAGAACTTATGAGATAGGTTTCTCACGAACTACCAGGTATATATGAGAGGTCTTCATTAACACCCTTTGGCGGCGCAGAATACATGGTTCAACCAGAAAGACTTTTTCGCACTTGTTATACGGGCTATTTAGATTCAGCTGTAGCAACCTTCACAGAACGGCAATACACTCGATCTCAACGTCAACATTGAGTGGCAGGGCCTCGACAGCCACACAGCTAGAATGACTCTGTCAGCGTGGGTTTAGAAGGGGACTGCTAGGCTTCACATCGCCCCAGTAGATGCAGTAAACCTCGTTCATTGCAGCCAAGTCGTCCATATCAGCGAGGAAGACGTTGGCCTTGACCTTTTTATCGATGGTGGCGCCAGCGCCTTGCGAGATCGCCGTCAGGTTCTCGATGCATTGGTCCCGAAACACAGGTTAGCTTGGCAGCGCGCCGAAAGACAGCCAGGGCTCATGCATGTACATTGTGAGCCTTGACGTCGCCGTCAATGATTTGCAAGGTTTCGGGGTCCATTGGGACGGCCCAGGAGCAGAAGACCATGCCATTCGCGATGATGGCCTGGCTGTAGATGCCCGGAAGAGGCTTACGGGCCTTATCGGTCAGCACTGGGGTCTTGACGAAGACGTCTTGGTAGGTGGTCTACAGATGGTGTGTAAGGCCAGGGTTTAGTATGGTGCAGCAAGTCGTTGGGATCACACGCATGTCACTTGAGGACGGAAGAACAACTTGTGTGGTGAAAATAGTCCTGTTGCTTGACCTCCAAACCCTCTCTCCTCGCTCGAACTCTGATAGTTCCCCGATATAAGTCGGACCAAACTCCGTTGTCGGAACCGAGGCACTCCCCGCGGAGAGACCAGGTATGGCCGCCGGCCGCCCTATCATCTCCATTCCCCGCACGTAACTCGAATAATAGCCCTCGTCCACTATTGAGTCTTTCGAGGCGGAACAAGTGGACCAACCGACAGTATAGTGCAAAAAGAGAGAAAATTTCGAAGTAGCGTTAATGCCAGGAAGAAACGTGGTTTCAACTTAGTCTGTCTGCGCTGACCCCCACGAAAAGACCCAAACCTCGTCGGATTCAGATACCCACAAGCCAGTCGCCGGGTAATTCCACAAGCATTGTACTACGGCAACTAAGACATGAACGGCAAGCCGGAAATCGTGATTGAGTGCGGGGTGTCAGACGAAACTCAGTACACTGGCGATGTGTGCTTAGCATCGAAGATGACACGTTCCAGAGCTATGGTTATCCCTCATGCGGTCAGCCATTCGGGCGACTTTCAGTGGGCGTTGATCAGCACCATCTCCCAGGCAGATCAGCCGGGGTTGTGCTCAGCCCACTCGTCGGGGAACAAGATATCCTGGGACGACTTGGAGTCAAGATCCACCCAAAGTATCACCCTTATCTCTAATTGCCCATGCATTACCCCGACTTCACGCGCAAAGCAGCCGAGAAATCCTGTCTGTGTAGCCAGACGATAAGATGCGGTGGTTGTTTACCAGGAGGCGATAGGCCTGTCACTCAGTCGACAGTAACGACTCGAGGCGACTTAAATCTACGCTAGCGTCTCCCTGCGCCGTCGTCCGAATATGTTTCCCCCTCATTATGCGACGTCTCCGCGCGACAGATCCTCCATTTGATTTGGTAGTCTGCTTCGAGACGAATTGACTTAAACATGGAGGATCCGGCTGACAACAAGATCACCCGCGCGGCCGACCGCCTGGGATCGGTCCGAGAGGGCTCCACGGACGGGCACGACATCGACGCTGCGAAGGGCGACATCTACGGCGACGAAGTTCATGTGGTCGACAAGGAAGCAGAGCGACGCTTGTGCCGCAAGCTGGACTTCAGGCTGATGCCCGTCCTTGCTATCATGTGTATGTTTAGCGACTGAAGTGCCTCGTCATTCCACAGAGTCCCCCGCCTCGCCGCCGGCATTTCACTGACGTGGAAAACCAAGACCTCTTCAATGCCCTCGATAAAGGCAACATTGGAAACGCCGAGACCGCTGGTCTGAGTAAGAATCTCAACTTCAAAGATGGCGAATACAACCTCATCGTCAGCATCTTTTTCGTCCCATTTGTCGCCGCCGCGCCATTCGTCGCCCTGATCGGCAAAAAGTTTGGCGCTGCGGTCGTTCTTCCCATTCTCATGTTCACCTTTGGCAGCATGACGATGCTTATGGCTGCTGCGCAAAACTTCAGCGGTGTCTTCGCCCTGAGGTGGTAAGTGACTTGTAATCATGGCATTGGAAGAGTTGCATGTTTGACAAGCATAACCAGGTTCTTGGGAATGAGCGAATCCGCCTTCTTCCCGCTCGTCATCTACTACTTGACGACATTCTATCGACGCGGTGAACTAGCTCGCCGCTTGGCTATCTTCTATGCCGCTTCAAACATTGTAGGTTGCGCTGCCTGAGTTGCTTCAACTCCTTCCAGCATCACATGGAGCTAAGACAGTTGCTCAGGCCAATGCATTCTCGGGACTTCTCGCCTTTGGTGTGTTCCAAATCAAGAACACGAACTTATACCCGTGGCGCTGGCTATTCATCATCGAAGCAACTGCGACCATTCTCTTCGCCATTTTTGCCTTCTGGTATCTGCCACGCAGCGCCTCCGAGGCCAAGTTCTTGACGATCGAGGAGAAGGAGCTAGCCTTCCATCGAGTTCGAGTCGACAGTTCTTCGGTCGTCGGGGAGAAGATGAGCATCAGAGAGAGCGCCAAAGTCTTCAGACACCCAACCACAGTAAGGATGTTGCGGTTGTGCAGCGCAAAGACTGAGCCGTGTTCGCTGACTATCGTTGCAATAGTTCGGCTTCCTGGCCATCGAAATCTGCCTCGGGGTACCCCTCCAAAGCGTTGCCCTGTTCATGCCTCAGATAATCCAGCGCTTGAACTACAGCACCGTCAAGACGAACCTGTACACCGTTGCGCCGAACGTCACCGGTGCCGTGATGCTTCTCATCTTGGCCTTCCTCTCCGACTGGCGTCGTCTTCGGTTCCCCTTCATCGCGCTGGGATTTTGCCTGACGTTCATCGGCTTCGTCATCTACGCCGCAATCGACGAGGTCGAGCGCGAGATCAAGCTAGCATACTACGCGTGCTTCATGATGACTTGGGGTACCTCTGCTCCCAGTGTTCTCCTGTCCACGTGGTACAACAATAACGTCGTGAACGAGAATCAGCGTAAGTCATTCAACGGTCCACGGTGCTTTTGTGCTCGAGGCTGATAGGCAAACAGGCGTGCTCTTGACATCCATCGGCGTCCCGCTGGCAAACTTGATGGGTCTTGTTAGCAGCAACATCTTCCGCAAGCCTGACGCACCCAAGTACGCACCGGCCCTAATTACCACTGCTTGCTTCGGCGGGACGGGTATCGTCTGCGCGCTTTCACTGGGTTTGTTCATGATGTGGGATAACAAGCGGAGGAACCGCACCCAAGGCGTAAATCTCACTGCCAGTGACGTGCCAACCTCCAAGCTTGGTGATGGACCTCGGAGCCCTGATTTCCGATGGTTTTTGTAACATTTTAGGAACCGAGCTCCACATTCAAAGTGATGTGTACATGAATACGACCAAATGAACCATATGTTCATTGTCGTCTACTTCTTGTTCACAAATTCGCTGGGGGAGATGGTGACGTCGGCACTGGCAAATCTTTGTGCCAAGACATCCATATCGGAACTTAAAGCCGCAGACGCGGTCAATGGATGGAAGAGTACTTGGATACGTGCTTCAGATACAGCAATTATACTCAGCATCTATACTCAGCATCTCATAAGCATTCAGCAGGATTTTCAGAAGTTCACGACGTCTCTCGCCACGAACAGAAAAGGTCGGACATAAAAGGCCGGCTGCTACTGGTGACACGAATACAAGTAGAGTCGTCTCGCTTTCATTCCGCCGACCACGCAAACGTTAGTCTGATCACATGTATACGTAATTTATTTTCACATGATAATCGCAAGTTCGAAGTCGTCATAAGTTGATCGAAACATACCAGGTTTGGGGAAACATCATCTGGACTTCATTGATGCATTCATGTTGCCACAGCTGGGATGGTAGGCTTTTGCGGGCCTCAGCAAGATAGTATAGAAGGGCGCAGACCTGGCCCTTGAAGCACAGGGAAGCCCGTCTTCTGTCTCATTTTCCGTCTCCATCCTGTTATGGGTTTGATAGTCAGTGCCTTCTGCGATACAGAGAAATAGCAGGTGCCCTCAACAATACCGTTGATGGACAACGTACTCAATCGACATTCCAGCTGGCGTCTTTGAGACAGAAAAGGCGCACTACAACTCGACAACAAGACTTCGGCTATTACTTGTACCTTCTACACAGCATCGGATCCCATATTCCAACCTGGCATGCTTTCAGTGCTCCAGCCGACATTTCCGAGACTACCAATCTGCATATTAAGGTCCGTCTCTCTTTCAGCGCTGTGAAAGATTAACCTCGCCTTTAGCAATAATGGCTGTCGGAATCAAGGCATGAATCTTTTACTCGTGGCCCAACACCTTGGAGAAAAGGACCGTGCTGTCTTCCGTGAACGTGGCGTCCATGCTGGTAAAGTAACGCTTTTGGTTGGCTTCTTCAGGGGGTTTATTGATGACGAATTATGTGACCATGAGACGTGCGAGTCACTTACTCCATCTCGGGGTCCAAGGCTGCGGCGGCTTGCACGCGTCCGGGTGCTTCTCCTTATATTCAGGGAATTCGTATTGTTTAAGTGTCCACGCCTTGTTGAGACCGTTCCGAGCATCGGATTCCATGGTCACAACGCAGTCCCAAGGTATTCCCGCAGAAGCTTCGTACTGCGGCAAGTCTTGAAAGGCCGTTGATATGTAAGTACCGCTTCTCAGCTGCCTGCACGAGGGCCCATTCGACTGCACAGTCTTTCCATCATCGGCGTTGATGGCGTCGGCTTCAGCCCGTAATCGATACATCAGTTCTTGAACTTACATCGATGCATCCCCCAATACCAGTCAAAGAGCCACCAACCTGAATTATTGCAGCATGCATATAAGGTGGGTTATTTGGGGGGAGAGTTTGAGTACCTTGGAGTCAATGCGATATCCGATGTGGCTTTGTGCCCCGGCGCGCTTGTGCAGCGAAACGGCCTCAAATGGAATGGCCGCAACCGCCGCAGCAAGAGTATGGACAGCACAGAGCTTCATCCTGGGTTTGCCCAAACGATTGAATATGATGGGATGGTGATGAGGGTAAAGAGAACGACTGCCATGACCAGAGGGGAAAGAATGGGAATGATGCGAGACGAAACCTGTGGGATATCCGGTCCCAAGTAATAAGGCTACTTCAGGAAAATAAGAGGAGGCGATCAGGCTACAGGCCTCGGTCATTATGCAGTGGTAGCAAAGATGGAAACCTCAGCAATGAATGTAGTCGGGCGTCTATCCTGCATCACGCAGACTTGGCACTCGGATTACGAGCGTGGACTATTAGTCGCTTATTGTTCGGGACAACCAATCTGTCTCTATTTTGCGAGCCATAAAGATCCGAGAGGTTTTCGTTCAGTATCACAGCATTTGGATGGTATACGCTCAAGTATGTAACAATGACGGCTGGAGCACCGACAGAGGTTCCAGCCTCAAGCCCGAACAATCGCTGCGGCGCCTTGACCGGCTGGGACTGGCGGGAGCGCACATCTTCCAAGTATGCGGGCGCCTACTTCAACCCGCCCTTCATCATGAAATCCGGCCGGGCCATCGTGTCCGCGAGCGGGCCCAAGCTCTCGTGGGACTTCACTGGCTACGATATCCGCGTGGCTTTCCTCCCCGCGAAGAAATGATCCACCTCGGATACGGATACGGACTTGCCGGAGCTACGGGAGGCGCCAGATCGCCAGCGACACGCCCAGCCTCCAGAGCCGGGCAACGACGCGCAGCACGACGTACTCGGAGATGTCGACATACACGCCCGAGCCGTGGGGTCCTGGGGATATCGTCACTCTCCGCGTCTAAATGACCTCAATGGGATACTTGTCTTCAAATGAATGGGACCATTTCTAGATTTCGAATCCCAAGATCTTCGCAAGTTCGGCATCGTCCGATTCACGGTGATCTTGAAAGTTCTTGCAGTTCCCTCACCCTGGTGGCATTTTGGAAGGATAAGTTCGTTTGATTTACATGCCAAGATTGGTGTCTCAGTACAAAACTGGCCTAAGAATGTCCACTGAACCATCAGCGATATCTGCCAGAGGATGGAACCTATTTTGGCTTGAGCCCTGCGGACTTGGGCTTTCCAAGTCTGCCTTTTCTCTTCCCCTTGGATACTCCCCCGGGCTTCGCTGCCGGCTGCTGTGTCGGTGTAGTCGGCGCCGATTGACCTCCACCACCACCACCAGTTTGGCACAACTCGAAGGTATCATCCGGAGGCGGGCAGTAGCCGAATTGAATGTCGTTCAACTGGGAGTTTGGGATAGGGACATTTTCCGAAAAAGATCTAATCGAGTCCGCGCTCTCTGTTGTTTGCTGTGTGTTGCGAATAACGCACTTCTTGTTGCCCGGACAGGGCGAACCTGCCTGGCAACTCGGCAAACAGACACAACCGATCCGGGTGAAGCCCCCGCAGGTGAACGAGGCTGTTTGCTTAGAACCGCCTCCCGGACAGGGCTCCAGGCCTATTTGGGTCACACAAAATGCCGGCTCAATCGATGAACCAAGCTTGGGTGCTCCAGCCGGAAGGCAGTCGTCGGTTGAGGGGCGAGGAGGGGCTTTTGGCGCGCTGTCCCCGTTTCTGGATGTATACCCCGTTGAGCCCTCGACGCACAAATTAGGGTCTTGGAATGCGGCACAAGCAACATCGTGCCAAAGGGGGGACATATTGTAGACGTTGTCGAGGGTAAAGTACAGTCTGCAGTCAGCCGCAACGTAGCGGAACTGAAGCGGCATAGACGTATCGTCTTCACGTCGTTGATCGCGCAAGTCAAAGCCGGCATAGTTGACGTAGATGCCCGCGTCGTCTCTGTTTGCGGGCAACACGGCCTCGGCAGTCTCGTTCAAGTTGCGGATCCAAGTTATGTCGATATCGAGGTCGTCGGTGGAGTATGCTCGCATGCCTCGAGTGCCGGCGGCTGCTTGCATTGGGCCCGATCTTGGAGCACCCCCGACGGCGACGGTTCGAGCCCCGCCCTGGGTTGTTGCAAGCTCGACAAACAAGGCGCAAGCCGACGAACAAGTTCCGTCCGTGAGCTGTGAGGATAGGTGTTAGTCAAAAGAACATACTTCGAATGTGTGTCCGACTTCGAACTTACGATGACAATATCCTCAGGCCGCCAGGGGACTTCTGTTCCTGCATCGGCGCCGTCGATGTAACGGTTGAGGGTCCAACCATCGAATGCAGCAATTTGGAAGTCTGGGTTCTCGAGATCGTATTCCTCCTACGCTGGCGTTAGCACACTAGGAAGCCCTCGTCAATATGATTCGCGCTCGTTTGCTTTTCACAAGTGAGAAACCGTCTCCAACCTGCTCCCGAGGTCCCTGATACTTCTCCCATGAGGTGAAGTTGCGTCCCGTTTCGGCGTTGACTCTCGTCGTTATCACCCACTCGTCTGCCGTTAGAGCCAGGACAGTATCCTTGTCATTTTCTGTGCCAACTGCCAGCGCTTGGTACTCGCGTGTCGTAGCCGAACCAAGGACATTGCCCAAGTTGTGGCTGCATCGCTGACTTCCGGTGTAGGGGTCAATCCCGGGGAAGAGCTCCCGGAACATCAGCAAAGCGACAGCACTCGATCCGCCAGAGTTCTTTTGCAGATCAATGATGACGTGTGAAAGATCTTTTGCCTTGGCTCCGTCCATGAAATCTTCCAGAGACTGACTGAAGTTGCCGAAACTCCAGCCATACTGCTCAAAGTTGGGAATGCTGACGACTCCGGTTGATATATCGTCATAGAAATATCCCGTGAGAACACCATCACCGTAGAGACCGAGGTCATACTGGGCAATGTCGGGCTTTTGCGGAAAGGCACCGAAACTCACGTCATACTAGTTATTGTTTTCGGTGGTCTGAGTAGGCCCGCTCTCAGCAGGTGGATTTTCTGTTGCAGGCGCGTCTGTGGAAGACGGCCCCCCAAATGTTGGCGGGAGTGGAACTTCGTTGTAAGATGCGGGTAGCAAGCCCAAGACGAAGAAGTTATAAAAGTCGCCTTCCGTTGTCAAAGGACCGGTGAACTCCGCATTGTTATAGATGGCAAGCCAATAGGTTGTCATCGGGGGTGTGTTCGGGTCTTCGAACGTGAAATTCAGAGAGTTGCCGGCGTAGAAGGTACTTGCGCCAGAGAAGATGCTGAAGAGACCCTGAATGTCTTGGGCCGGGCTTTCCATGAGCTCGTTCCAGTCGGCATGGGGCTCGAGCATGCCAACAGATTGGAGGGCCGCGAACTTGGTCAAATAGTCCACGGCCGGCTCGCCATTGATGTGCGAAACGGCAGAAATCGTAACGGGTAGACCATTGGTGATATTCCTTCGGCGATCGGTCACATCGTCTGTCGCGGCCAGGTCAGCCGATTAGTCTATGACGTGAGGGACAGAATTGAGGTATCGAAAGGGAAGTTGGAACGCACCCGCAAAGGATTTTTGATGCTTCCTCTCCATCAATGGACGCCGCGACCAAGGGATTAGGACTGGCGAAGGAAAAAGCAGAAAGAACACCGGCGTACAGATCAACGTTGGCGTCATGGACCGAGTAGACGAGGTATTGCAAGGCGGCTTCAAAGTCGTATTGATCCTTGAAGATGCCGGACTTCACTTTGTTTTTGAGATCATCCAAGCCTTGCATGAGGTCAGAAGCAGGTTGCTGATAACTCTCTGGAGGGTTCTTGAGATGCGCCAGTGTACTTTGGAACTGCATTGTTGTGTTGTAGTACTCGATGAATCGCAGACAGAGCCACCGCTTCGTGGAACGGGACGCTGGTCAGGCACTCGTAAGCGTCGGCGGCGTAGAATAAGCGATATCCTAGCTTTGTCAACATGATTGCATCCACATCTTAGACTTCAACACATTTTTACCTTCATTGACGGCATCAATGATTTTTCCACACATCGGCTTGTCCTCGGATCCATCCTGTCGACGTGGGATTCCCCTCGGCGAGGATGATGGTCGCGCAAGACTGAGGCCGCAGCACAGGCCCAATAACACTGTTGAAAGCAACATCGTTGGCGTGCTCAGAGCGTCCAATAATTACGAAAAGACGAGCTGGGAAAGGGAACACAGTGGCGAGATCCTTTGGACGTTATCCAAGGGAGCTATATCGCGACGGCGATCTGTACCTGCGCCAGGAGTATTGCCTTTTCTATATTCTTCACATCAGACGATGCTTGGCGTATATACTGCTGGGTAGCCCCTGCTCGCGGCTGCATCCCAGGGTATCATCGTGTATCACCGAGAAACATGTCATTGGGAGCCACCGTAGGAAGCAAGTGGCTAGGTATTCAGGTTCAAGTTCACACGTTCGGCAGCTGTTCATCCTAGACGCAAGGTCCTTCACAGAATGCTTCTTGGTCCTATTGCCAAGAAGTTCTTCTCGACTTGATTTTCCCAAACACGTAGACTGTCACGAGCCTGGATGAGATCGTAGGGAAAAGGACTTATCAGACTACCCTATAGGAGTCCGTAGAAGGGGGATACTAGGTAGCGCCTCGGATAACGGGCTACGCTAGGAGTCTATAGAAGGGGAATACTAGTAACGCCTAGGGTAATAGGCTAAACTAGGGAAGTCTATAGATAGGGGGCATTAGGTAGCTCCCTAGATAAGTCCTCTAACCCTTATGCATCCTTATATAGTAGACTAGAGGGTTAGAGAAGAATAAATATTATAACTTTATACCTATTTATATTAACTCTTTTACTCTATATCGAACCCGTTTTATAATATATTCTTCTCTCTTACTTATGCTAATAGGGGTATAGACTATTAGAATAATGCGATATATAATAATAATACCTACCCGCAGGTCTACTAGGGAGGTAGGGTCCCCCGCTAGATAGGAGCTATCGAATAGCTAAACTCAGGATGAGATACCTATTAATTAGAACGACGAAGAGAGCACTAGTAAAGAACTAGTTAATCAATCGAATTAGAGAGTCGACTGAAGCGTAAACGAGAACATCTTAAGGCCTTAAGAGCTAGCTAACCGTTAATCCTAACGGATAACCCTACTACCTACTAGGTAGTTATCAGCAGCAACCCCGAAGCAAAGAAGCACCGGTCGGAACTTTAGGGGAAGCACCCGACCCTTAGGTACTCTAGATATTTGCTAATGATATAGACTCCTATATGGAGGTAGTGAAATAGGTGCTCACCCGGTTAAAAGCTAATAGCCTCTATGCGAACACTGATAAGTACGAATTTATAAGTATAACAAAAGAGGACCCTATTATTTTCGCTACCTATCTAGGATCTAATGAGTAATTAACAGGGGATAAGCAAATAAGCTATAGATAGATAAAAACTATTAAATTCATAATATTTTCATTCCTATGTAATTAGAACCCTTTTTTAGCTTAGCTATCCTACTACGAGAAATCCCAATTAATAACGATAATAATAATATCTATATAGTAGACTATATTATCACCTATAGGGGCCCTAGATAGAACTATTAGTATCTTATCAAATAGAAGGGCTATAATAAACTAGATAATTCATAGGAACTATAATATAATATATCTATAGATTTATGAAACGACTACGAAGCTAAATTGCAGGTAGAAATATTACGATCCCTATATGATTCAACGGATAACTAGTAGGTAGTTAGAAACTAGGTATGCTAGCTAGGTATTTCAATTTATTAGCCCGAAGGCCCCCTAACGAGGCGAGAAAACGATAACCGCTCGAAGGCTACTAACGAGATAGAAAAGACGAAAACGAGGCCCGAAGATAACTATATATACCTAGAGCTTATTAGCAGCCCACTAGGGGCGCTCCCGAAACTTTTAAATCCCCTAGGCGCTAGCGCCTATCTTATTAGAGCTATTATCCTCACTACTAGATTTGGTAGTAATAACTTCGTAGTTCTAAAAAATATTAGAAATATTAACTAGATAAATACTAGTAAGGTATTAGCAAGGCTTATATAGACTTATAACTTTATTATAAGAGTCTAGCGACTCCTAGGTATAAGCAGCTTAAGACTCCTATGCTTCTACCTAATACTTAATAAACTGCTCTATCTTCGAATAATAGTAGCAGAGCTCCTCATACTACTTATATAATAGTTTGGTTTGCTTTTCTACCTCCTTAGAGAGGTGCTACTAGTAAGTAGTAGCCTCCTCTAAGGTAGCTACTTAGTAATCCTCTATCTCTATAGAGATTTTAGCCTCCTTAGCCTTATGCTTCTTAAGTATAATATTAGTATCGTTCTTTTTAGCCTAGAGGGCTTTCTTTACTATAAGCTAGGTAGCGAGGATCTCCTCCTAAGTATAGTTAGATACTAGAGAGGCATTAAAAGGTATTAGATAACCTACCTTATTCTTAGCATACTACGCCCGAATATTAGGCTTAGAACTACCCTTATCCATAAGGCGCTTAAGCTTATTCGCAGCGCTTAATATATAATAAGTAGGCTATAGAGAGTTAGTAGCTAAGGACTAGAAAATAATATATAAAACCTATATTAATATAGGCTTTACTATTACCTATTTTAATATAATGCTTATATTTAATCGAGGTATTTAAAATTATATAAATTAGTAATAAATTCTGAGGCTAAAAGCTAGTAAAGCACCGGATAAGTACTAGCTAAGGACTAGATATTTATTATCGCTCTTGAAATAGATAATCAAGCTTACGAGGAGCTTAATTTTAGGGATATTACCCTTAGGGGGCTCCTACTTCACTTATGCTAAGAGATAGTAGCAGTAGGAGCACCCCCGGAGCTCACTTATCATCAGGATATAGGAGGCATCCGGCATATTAGTAGGGAAGGGAGCAGTATTAGTAGCAGCAGAAGATATAATAATAGATTCGATATAATAATAGAGATAAAGCTATAGTAAGAGAGCGGGAGACTAATAGCGACTTATTAGTATTATAAATCTAAAGAAGTAAGAGGAAGGATTTTAGATAGGGTGAAATTTCAAATAAGATTTATATTTTTTTAACTCGATACTAAAGTCGGCTTTCTATATAGCTAAAAGGAGGATAATCCCTAGATTATTATATTATTTAGCTTTATTTAACCCTGCTATAAACAGGGAGGTATTAGATAACTACTAGATAACGACTAGCAAACCCTCGTACTATAATAATAACCTCTTTTACTCCTAGGAGGAGAATATCTCTATTACCCTTATAAAGCTACTAAAATATAATAATAACTAGAAAATATAATAATTCAGAGGGCGAATTTAAAGCAATAAAAACGAGCCTAAATAATAATATATTTAGGTATAACCCTATAAAGGAAGGAATAACCCTCGCGAGGGAGTTTAGCTATAGGTATCTAGATAACTACTAGGTAGCCCTAGACCTTTTAGATAAGAGAGCTATAAGAGTAGCTAGGGTAGAGGATAGATACCCTACTACTAGCTAATTACTCCTCTAAGCGCTTCTAATTACTTTTCTTTTTATATAGAAAGCTATAAGAGTAGCTAGGATAGGGGATAGGTATCTTACTACTAGTTAACTACTCCTCTAAGCTTCTCTAAACTATTTATATAAAAAGCTATAAGAATAGCTAGGATAGAGGATAGATACCTTACTACTAGCTAAATACTCCTCTAAGCTTCTCTAAACTATAAAGTCCCTTAATACTTAGGTATAGTACTATAAGAGTAGCTAAGGTAGAGGATAATATACCTTACTATTAGCTAACTACTCCTCTAAGCTACCTAGCTATTTAAGAAAGAGTTATATAGCTAGACCTAGGGATGCTAAATTCTAGACCTATAAGAACTATAAACTAAAAAGGCTTATAGGAAATAACTAGGTAGGTATTAGATACCCTCTAGATAACTATAGAGTAGCCTAGTCTAAGGATAAACTAGTTTAGAGAGGGGGGATTATATTATAAGCCTAGATAAGATCATAGGGAAAAGGACTTATCAGACTACCCTATAGGAGTCCATAGAAGGGGGATACCAGGTAGCGCCTCGGATAACAGGCTATGCTAGGAGTCTATAGAAGGGGAATACTAGTAGCACCCTAGGTAACGGGCTATCCTAGGGAAGTCTATAGATAAGGGGTATTAAGTAGCTCCCTAGATAAGTCCTCTAGCTCTTATATACCCTTATATAATAAACTAGAGGGTTAGAGAAGAATAAATATTATAACTTTATACCTATTTATACTAACTCTCTTACTCTATATTATACCCCTATTTATAATATATTCTTCTCTCTTACTTATGCTAATAGGGGTGCAAACCATTAGAGCAGTACTATATATAATAATAATACCTACTTGCAGGTCTACTAGGGAGGCAGGGTCCCCTGCTAGATAGGAGCTACTAAATAGCTAAACTTAGGATAAGATACCTATCGATCGGAACGATAAAGAGAGCACTAGTAAAGAACTAGTTAATTAATTAATAGAGGCTAAATTAGAGAGTCGACTAAAGCATAAATGAGAATATCTTAAGGCCTTAAGAGCTAGCTAACTATTAATCTTAATAAATAACCCCACTACCTACTAGGTAGTTATTAGCAGCAACCCCGAGGCGAAGAAGCACTAGTCGGAACTTTGGGGGAAGCACCTCCTAATACTTAGGTACTCTAGATATTTATTAATAATATAGACTCTTATATAGAGGTAGTAAGATAGGTACTCACCCGGTTAGAAGCTAATAGCCTCTATGCAAATACTAATAAATACGAATTTATAAGTATAATAAAAGAGGACCTTATTATTTTCGCTACCTATCTAGGATCTAATAGGTAATTAATAGGGGATAAACGGATAAGCTCTAGAGCGATAAGAACTACCGAATCCATAATATTTTCGCACCTATGCAATTAGAGCCTTTTTTTTTTTCTTAGCTCAACCATCCTACTACGAGAAATCCTAATTAACGATAATAACGATAACATCTATATAGTAGACTATATCGTCACCTATAGGAGCCCTAGATAGAACTGGTAGTACCTCATCAAATAGAAGGGCTATAGTAAACTAGATAATTCATAGGAACTGCAATAAATATCACGATCTACTCATAATTTAATACCTAATCTAACGGTTAATTAGTACGTAGTTAGAAATAAGGTACGCTAGCTGGGTATATTAATTTATTAGCCTAAAGGCCCCTAATAAGGCAATAAAAACGAGGAAAATGCCCGAAGGCAACTAAATATATATATAAAAGCAACTAATAACTACCTAGAGCTTATTAGTAGCTTACTAGGGGCGCTCTAGAAAAATTTTTAAATCTACTAGGTATTAGCGCCTATTTTATTAGAGCTATTATCCTCGCTACTAGAGTTAGTAGTAATAATCTCGTAATTCTAAAAAATATTAGAAATATTAACTAGATAAGTACTAGGGAGGTCCTAGTAAGGCTTATATAGACTTAGAACTTTATTATAGGAGTCTAAGGATTCCTAGGCGCGTGTAGTTTATAACTCTTATACCTCTACCTATCTCTTAGTAAACTGCTCTATCTCTAAGTAATAGGAGCAGAGCTCCTTATACTATTTATATAATAGTTTAGTCTACTTCTCCACCTCCTTAGAGAAGTGCTACTAGTAGGTAGTAGCCTCTTCTAAAGTAGCTACCTAGTAGTCCTCTATCTCTATAGAGATCTTAGCCTCCTCCGCCTTATACTTCTTAGGTATAATATTAGTATCGTTTTTCTTAGCTTAGAGAGCTTTTCTAACTATAAGCTAAGTAGCAAGGATCTCCTCCTAAGTATAATTAGATACTAGAGAGATACTAGAGAGGTACTAGATAACCTACCTTATTCTAAGTATACTAAGCCTAAATATCAGGCTCGGAGCTACCCTTATCTATAAGGCGCTTAAGCTTATTAAGAGCGCTTATTATATAATAGGTAAGCTATAGGGGGTTAGTAGCTAAGTATTAGAAAATAATATATAAAACTTATATTAATATAAGCTTTTCTATTACTTATTTTAATATAATACTTATATTTATTTAAAATATATAAAATATATAAATATATAATAAATTTTAAAGCTAAAGCTAGTAAAGCATTAGATAAGTACTAGCTAAGAACTAAGTACTTATTATTACTCTTAAAATAGATAATTAAGCTCGCGAGAAGCTTGATTTCAGGCATATCCTCCTTAGGGGGCTCTTATTTTGCTTATACTAGGAGATAGTAGTAGCAGGAGCACCCCCGGAGCTCACCTACTTCAGGGATATAAGAGGTATCTAGCGTATTAGTAGGAAAGGGAGTAGTATTATTAGTAATAGAAGATATAATAATAGATTTATTATATAATAATTAAGATAGAACGATAGGGGAGCGGGAGACTAATAGCAACTAATTAATATTATAATCTAAAGAAGTAAGAAAAAGGATTTTAGTAAAGCGAAATTTCAAATAATATTTATACTTTTTAACTCGATACTAAAGTTAGCTTTTTATATAGCTAAAAAGAAGATAATCCCTAGATTATTATATTATTCGCTTTTATTTAACCCTATTATATATAGGGAGATACTAGATAACTACTATATAATAACTAGCAAACCCCTATATAATAATAATAACCTCTTTTACCCCTAGAGGGAGAATATCTTTATTACCCCTATAAAGCTATTAGAAATATAATAATAAGTAAAAAAATATAATAATATAGAGGGTAAATTTAAAGTAATAAAAACGAGCCCGAATAATAATATATTTTAATATAATCCTGCGAAGGAAGGAATAACCCTTACAATAGAGTTTAGCTATAAGTATCTAGATAACTACTAGATAGTAGATAGAGAGCTATAAGAGTTACTAAGGTAGAGGATAGATATCCTATTACTAGCTAACTGCTCTTCTAAGCTTCTCTGAACTATGGCTACAGGTATCCGGATAACTACTAGATAGCCCTGGACCTTTTAGACAGAGAGCTATGAGAGTAGCTAGGGACTACTAGCTAACTGCTCCTCTGAGCTCCTCCGAGTACCTTCAGATAGAGAGCTATGAGAGTAGCTAGGGTAGAGGACAGGTGTCTCACCACTAGCTAACTGCTTCTCTGAGCTCCTCTGACTTCTGAAGTCCCTTTATACCTCTAAGCTATGACTTTTTTATATAGAGAGCTATGAGAGTAGCTAGGGTAGAGGATAGGTATCTCACTACTAGCTAACTACTCCTCTAAGCTTCTCTAAGTATAGTCCCTTAATACCTAGGTATAGAGCTATAAGAGTAGCTAGGGTAGAGGATAAGGTGCCCTATTACTAGCTAACTACTCCTTTAAGCTACCTAGCTATCTAAGGAAGAGTTATATAGCTAGACCTAGGGATACTAAATTCTAGACCTATAGGAACTAGGAACTAGGAAGGCTTATAAGAAGAAACTCGGTAGGTACTAGGTACCCTCTAGATAACTATAGAGTAGCCTAGTCTAAGGATAGACTAGTTTAGAGGGGGGGGATTATATTATAAGCTAGGATAAGATTATAAGGAAAAGGACTTATTAGATTACCCTATAGGAGTTTATAAAAGGGGGATACTAGGTAGCGCCTTAGATAATAAGCTACGCTAGGAGTCTATAAAAAGGGAATACTAAGTAGCACCCCGGGTAATAGGCTATCCTAGGGAAGTCTATAGATAGGGGGCACTAGGTAGCTCCCTAGATAAGTCCTCTAGCCCTTATATACCCTTATATAATAAACTGGATAGTTAGAGAAGAATAAATGTTACAACTTTGCACCTATCTATACTGACTCTCTCACTCTGCACCGTACCCCCGTTTGTGATACTAGTGTAGTTCCTGCTAGGTTAATATTAAATACCTTTTCAAAATCCTAGTACTCCGGTGGGATATTCGTTTTAGTATTCTTAGTATTATCGGATTCCTAGGTATCCTCCTAGTAGGTAGTAGTTCATATCTAGTTGATCTGTAGTATGCTTATAAGTACTGCTCTTACTTCGTTTTCAACGCGCCTAAGCTCTTTTCTAGTCGTGATAGGGCGAATGCTCTTCTCGTACAGGGGAAAGGTCCAGCCTACGCTCTCGAAGCAGATTATTAAGCTCGCAAGGAGCTTGATCTCGGGAATATCATCCTTAGGGGGCTCCTACTTCGCCTGCGCTAGGAGGTAGCAGCAGCAGGAGCACCCCTGGAGCTCACCTGCTATAGGGATATAGGAGGCATCTAGCGTATTAGCAGGGAAGGGAGCGGTATTAGCAGCAGCAGAAGATATAATAGATTCGTTATATAATAATCGAGATAAAGTTAGTAGTAGGGGAGCAGGAGACTAATAGCAACTTATTAGTATTATGAATCTGAAGAAGTAAGAGGAAGGATTTTGGGCTGGGCGAAATTTCGAACGGTATTTATACGCGGAAAAGTTCATCGATTGGGACCTCGAGATGGAGCATGGAGATCTCGGGCTAGGAAGTTTCAACTCGGATAAGCCTCCTCATTCGAAACTGGGCAGTCAGCTCTGCCACAAGCGAAATCGTGAGGCTCTGACTGTCTTGAGAGAGAGGATCGCGGGCCACTCCGAGAACAATGTTAGTCTCGCACGCCTGCGTCTGAGCAACGCGCACAGAATCCAGTCAGTAGACGAGGTACTCTTGCCGCTGGCAGACGTTTTGCTGTCCAACATCGTGGAATTCTTCCATGGTGGTATGAAGAGCATTATGGGACAACAACGCGCTAAGAAAGAGCTTGGCTTGAGAGTCATCGCCGCGGTGACACGCTACAGTTACCGCGAAGGGCTTGCTTATGAAGCCCTCGATCAACTCCTCCGAAACCCGACCAAAACGTCAGCGAGGCATCAGCCAACTAGGACGCAATCCACACCGGCTGTCTCCACAACCTCGAGAAACAAGAGAGATCCCGGGACGGTCTTCACCGACGTGCCTCATCGCAGCCTCGAAGAGTTGCTCCACGCTGCGTGTGGGTTCATAGAGGTTCGGGCTGGGGCCAATCGACCGCTCCAGGCGTATTGTCGGGCGTCTTACACGTATGCGCGGCAGGACTACAACGAGCATCTGATATGGGCCCGGGCGCAGCTCGACTTCGATAGCATTACAATTGAAAGAAACGGCTCTCTGGTTGCTTCTGGTAACATGAGAATGAAGCGCTCGCAAACCGCGCAAACTCGTGGCAAGGAAAGCCAGTGGGGAGATCGTTCTACACTACTCCAGCATGCGTCCCAGTCATTCGGCAGTGGGAAACCAGGCTCCAAGGGACCGAATCTCGATCTTACCGTCCGGTCTATCGGAATGTCTTCAAAAAAGAGTAGATTAACAAGGTCGAGTACACAGCAATTCATCTAGCATCCAGGCCAAACCTTTGTAACGTCCCACACCCACTTCTGGGCACCCCCTATATTTAGGCACCCTAAAAATGCCTCACCGCTATGAATATCCGCTACCTTTAAACCTATATAACTTTATTAATCTTTACCTAATTAACTTTATTTTTAGTATATAGCTTTATAAGCATTAGATACTATTATATTCCGAAGATAATATCCTCTAGGCGCTTGCTGCTATTATAAATAGTATATCTATTAAAAAAGCTATATTTAAGTATAATATACTATATTTAACTCTATAGAATCGGATTAGAGGTATATAGATATAAGATATAGCGTTTTCTAATCTGCGAAGGCTTTCTCTAACTTAGGAAAGTTATCTAGCTAAATAGGTTCGAATCTAGGCTGCCCTAGGCCTTCCTCTAACCTATTAATAACTTAAGGACTTTACTAAATATATCCTATAGATCTATAGAGACTCCTAGCCTCTTAGAAAGAACTAGGTGCAGTCTTTTATTAAGAGAAACCTACCTATAAGGGTCTAAAGAAGCAGAGTAATTAATTCCTAGCGTATTAATAGAGCTTTAATAAATATAATTAGGTAATAGTTTAAATACCTTGCTATACCTAAGATCATAGCTATTAAAGCCTCTAATTAATATAATATAGATAAGACTAGTATTCTAGAAGGCAGAGGATTAAATAGGCTTATTCTTAGATTATTAGAAACTCGTTCTATCTGCAAGAAATAGCCTAGATTATATACTTAGATATCTCTAATTAAGTATATCTCTATAACTAGCAAGCTACTACCTCTACTTATTATATATAAGGGTAAGAATATCTAGTAGTAGTAGTTTCCTCTAGATCTAACGCTATATAAATCCTAGAAGTTTATAGCTATAGAAAACGGGTAGACTTCAGACTCTATAGCTATTAAGTAGTTAATAGAGGTCTTTATCCCTTTAACCTAGCTAGAGGACCCCTTAGAGGTTAGATTATTAATCTTAGATAGTTATAGAAGCTATAAGACTACTACTTTTATATATATATACTTTAGGAATAAGATATACTTACTATTCTTATTAGTATATATATTATATATCCTTTAGCTACTTAATTAGTTAGTTTATAAGCCCCTTAAGGTAGTATATAAGAAGGAGCTTAGATTGCTAGCTAAATAGGATGCTAATATAGTTATAAGCAAGAGAAATTTCATTATATGCTATAACAAGGCGTATAAAGCAGCCCTAATAAGTAAGAATATTATTAGTAGCTAGAAATAGACTAGTTTATAGCCTATTAGTATAGCTAGACCCCTTATAAGCCCTCTGCTGCTTGAGAACACGTTAACCCCTACTAAACTAGCTAGTTAGGTCTATAAAGAGCTCTCTAATAGTAAAGCAAGCAAAAAATAGGCAGCAGATATATTAGTAATCCCTTAGTTAACCTCTAAGAAGAGGGATAAGCTTTAAGATTAGTTTAGCTTATTTAGTAAGCTAGATAATAATAAGTATATATAGCGCTTATTTTTTCAGAAGATTTAGAAGGGCTTTAATAAGAAGGCATACTAATTAGTAGTAGCCTAGCAAAAGATCGAGATATTCTAAGCAGAGGTTAATACTAGTAGGGCTAGGAAACGGAAGAAGGTTAGAATAAGCCTAAATTCGAAGTTTGCTAATATTAAAGCTATTTAGAGGGCTTAAATCGAGGTAAGCGAACTTAAAAGTAGTATAGATAAATCTAGCGAGTCTAAAAACCTTAGTAATAGCGAAAGTTATATTATTATAGCATTATAATATATATAAATATTAGTTAAAGTTAATATATATTAATATGAGGGTATTAAAAATGGGGTGCCTAAATGTGGGGGGTGCCCAGAAGTGGGTGTGGGATGTTAAAAAGAGAACCGAATACTGTAAGAACTCGAATACCTCGAAGTGCTCAAGATGTAGTCCTTTCTAGTCAGATCTCAATGGTCAGACAGAAGTGGATTCGAATCTGCAGTCTTTGTTTTTTCATAATCCTCAATATTAAGTGGAAAGTGAGATTCCATACCATGATTCACAAATCTTTCCAGCCATGTTGGGTACCACTTACCAGATCCAACCCCTGTCGCCCGTCAGCAACTCGGCTTCTGCCTGGCGTTCTGTGGACATCAGCTCTAGCCCCGAACTGGAACTTGCTGCGCGAACAACCCCGCCGTCGAAGTCCCCTCCGAATCTCGACGCTACATCTCCAGCAAGCTTGGTCTCTGAGGAAAAGGGTCTGCCGTCATCACCATGACCATCTGTGACTTTTGCAAACACAATGGCCTTGAGTCAACTAAGACGTGGGGATACCATCATTCCGATTTCAGGGAGTTCAAGGCTGCTGCAGAATCTCGCTGCTTTTTCTGCGCCAAGCTGCTTCAGCCCAACGAGGCTTTCGAGGCATGGTCAGCGCTGCCACAAGTGCAAGTCACTTAGCAAGTAATACAAGCCAATCGGCCAAGTTGACGCCATCGCCACCACCCAAGTAAGCAATTTATCACCCCTCGATTGAATTATTAGACTTAATATCTTTATTTTTAAATAGATCCGACTAATAGGAGGCCGTAGATCGGTCGGCGCCCCATTTTTTCTATTATATATAGTCACTAAAATATAACACTATTGCTAACATTATAATATCTCTATATCTAATTAATACTCTACGAACTGCCCTCAAAATACCAGACTTTAAGTAATCCCTTCGAAACTTTCTAAGGGGGTAGAAGTTATTATAGCGGTTCGAATAGTCTAAAGAGCATCGCAATCGGCCTTCTTTTGTAAAAGATATTCATTATCCCATATCTTCCTTATTATTTGCACCTATATACTTATACTTCTTATAATATCGACTGCTGCTACTGCCTCCTCGTCTGCTGCTAATATATATGCAGTTTTGGGCGCCCCTCGCGCCTAAATCTCGACCTAAGTTGCAGCTGCCCTCACTACTAGCATCCCTCCGAATCCTATAATTAACGACCTATACCTCGTATTATCGTGGGTAACTAGACGTATATAGTTAAAGAGCAGTTATCGCAGAAGCGAGGCAGGGGTTAATCGAGCTGGATTCGGTATTATAGCTACTTCCTCGTTAAGGTTATATAGGACCGGGCTAGCGCCTCCTTCTAGAGTTGCTAGCAATACGATATAAAAGGAGCTCCATAGCTATTCAGCGCTCTCGCTACTACTACTAGGTAAGAGCACTTACTTCGGTATATTACTTCAAGCTTTTAGACTATATAAATCATACTCTAATGAGGCTAAAGTAGCTATAATATCTATAGGATCTCTCCTCTATTAGATAAGGACTCTAATAGCGCTACTCTTGCCCCCTCGCCTCTCGTATTAACGCTATCTCTATATAAGAGACTTTGCCTTGCTAATACTAATATCCCGAAGGCTAAGATCACAACCCTCAAAGATCTCTATATTACCTCTATTATCTCTGCTAATCTACTATTTACCTACTTTGAGAATATCTTCCTCTAGTAGATCTTTTAGTATTATAATATAGAGGTTGCTAGCGAGGTCCTATAGGGCTAGAGCTCTATCCGGGACTAGCTCCGAGACTTCTTCTAATATAGCGAGGCTCTCGTAATAGCTAAACTCCACTTAGCAACGTTAAAGATATATCTATTATTCGATCTATAGTCCTCACCTAATATTTACGCCTTTATAGCAGTTACTAGTCACTTCGTTAATAATAAGGGTACCCTATAGTTATATCTTCTAGCCTTCTCTCAGCATCACGGAAACCATAGCAGCAAAAGCCTCGCAGAGACCCTCATTAGCGTTATCAACTAGTACTAGATTCGGGACTGCATCGGAGTAATAGTCGCTAATAATACTACGAATAACGATACTTGCCTCTAGACTTTCTACTAGCAGATCGACCCGGAGATAGTAGAGACGGACGTCCAGGCCTAGCGTATATAGTGCTATAGCTATATCCTTAATCTTATAGCCCGGGCCTTCTTATTCAGCAAGGACCGGGGGACTCTCGAGGCTAAATCGGACTACTACTAGCTTATAGAGCAGTATAATAAGGATCTAAAGGCATAGCAACGTCTCAAGCCCGTTAGCCGGCTCCGGAATATCGTTAAGTTCGTATAGGCTTCTCCATAACGGATAGAACGGTACTAGAAGGTAGCAGCAGAGATTAATAATAGCTCTAACTTCTAGATCTTCTCGGAGTCGCGCTAGGAGGCCTAGCTTATACTAAATAATAACACCTGCTAGAATAGTATATATCTAATAATTAAGAGGGCTATAAAAAAGAAGGCAGAGATTCAGGCCTTCCTATTAGTTAATAACGATAATAACGACGTTAAGCAGTATATACTAGAGTTAGACCTACTCTCTACTAATAATTAGAAGGTCCTCGCTAAGATCTCGATAATCCTTAAGCCCTTCTATCGCTAGACGAAGCAGTATAAGGGCTAGGGTATTAATAACGGGCACGGCTAACTCTAGGAGGTCACGATAGGTATTGAATACCTTCTCTCGCATCTCGTTAACTAGAAGATATACTATAACGCTAGTATTAACCCCGGGGTTAATAATAATAACGAGGGTGCCTCCTAGCTATCGCAGCTATCTCAAAAGCGTGCTAGCCGGGCCTGATGCTATTAGCATAATATCTAAGCCCTACCTACCTATATATAGAAGGACTAGGCATCGCTAGCCTCGCAATTAGCTTCGCGATTCGAGACTCTTAATAAGGAGTAGCAGACCTTCCTCTGTAGTAGCGTTAAGCAAGCGTAGCAGAAGCTCTTTAACTACTATAAGCTTCTCAGAGAGTTACTACTATTCTCTAGTGCGATTATTCTATACCCGTTATATAGTATCTTATACCTAAGAGATATATAGAGTGAGGATTACTAGAAGGGATAGATCGAGAAGGCTCTGAGTACCCTCATAGAGTACTTTAACTAGTAGTATTATTAGCCCGGCGAGATCTTGCTATTAAGCTAGCAGGCTAGCATACTTCCCGTTAATCCTAGCGCTAGAGACACAGAGGATATTCACTACTAGCAATAGGTTAATAGCTAGTGCTATTAGACGCCGCCCCGGATGGATAAGCTCGATCTCTACCTCTATTAGCCTCTAGAGACTACTTCCAGCCCGGTATAGTAGTGGATGGACTACGCGGAGACCTTCCTAGAGCTCTCCCGGCTTGCTATCGATATCTTTGCTATACTAGTGATAGCAGCCGACTGCGAGAGGGCTTTTAGTACTGCTAAGTTAAGCCTCTCGTTGCAGAGGCTCTTGATGATGCTAGATACTATAGAGACCCTCTAACTAAGCAAGAACTAGCTAAAGAGGGGGGTAATAATACCTCAGAATCACTTCGGGCTACTAGGGGCATTATGACTTTGTTTACTTATTACCCGATTAGGAAGTAGGGATAACGTCGTTTACTATAGTGTTTGACTTGCCATACTTGCGAGTTAGCCAATAATCAAAGCCTAGGAAAAAATATCACCAAGTTGACAAGTATGGGGGGCAAAATTGACTTGATTGCACTTGCGGCAGCGCTGGGCATGGTTCAATCATGAGAACCCAGTAAAAGCCCTGTACAGATGGAATATTCGCGAATCGGCTGGAATCCGAGAGACGAGCAGTCCTGTCTCGATCACATTTCGGCCCGTCCCGGGCCGTAAGAACGGAGCGATGCAGAGTGAGAACCTGCCGGAAGTCAGCTTCGTCTTGTTCTCCGAATGAGGTATAGTTCATTTCCGGGCTCCCGCAGAAGATCATACTGACCTGATCGTAGATTTGGGTTTTATTTCAGAAGAGACTAGCTTCGGTGCAGCAACGGACTCGGAGCCGTCCGTCATCCAGATGAAAGCGTGGCTGGACGAGTGCACGGTTGGCCACAACGAATGCTCTCGCAATCACGGCAGACACGACGCTGGCCGCCACAATGACGATGGCTTCATTCCAACTCGCGTGCTGGACGTCGGAAGTCCAGAGCAACGCTGGCCACCGGCAAGAATACGGGTCGTAGTAAAGAGCGAGACAGAGCACATAGCCGGGCCGTACATGACGCTGAGCCACTGCTGGGGCCAAGAAAACGACCCGAAATTCGTGCAGCTCACCGACGGCAACTTGTTCGAGTTTACCACAAAAGGAATTCTTCCTTGGGAATCAACTTCGCATCAACAGGGCATTTGCAGCAACAAAAACTTCGAACAGGCGGTGCAGATAACACGAAAGTTGGGAGTACGGTACATATGGATTGACTCTGTCTGTATCATTCAAGATAATAAGAAAGACTGGGACGATGAAGCACCTCTGATGCACAAGGTCTATCGCAATTCCTACTGCAACCTAGCGGCTGCTGTTTCAAGGAACTGCAACGGCGGCCTTTTCCAACGCCGAGCAGCGGACCTTTGGTTACACCTATTCCTTATGTCCCCAAACTTCCTCTCCAAGATTCGGTGGCAAGAATTGGAGAATCCTCTCTTCAGAACTCTGGGATAAGGAGCTGTTAGGCACTCCTCTCTATACCCGGGGTTGGGTTTTCCAAGGTGCGTACTTCCCACACCGATGCCCTGCTCGAATGTGAATTTAACGTAGTTAAAGAGCGAATGCTCTCGCCACGTCTGCTCCAATTTGGTCGCAATCAGATATTCTGGGACTGTGCCACTAAATCAGCCTGCGAGGCTCTTCCTGATGGTCTCCCAGTCGCTCTGGACGGTAAAGCCGGAATTGACCGGTACTGGCGACAACGCCTTCAAGATTCCGCCATAAGCATTCGCCCCCTGGTGCAAACTTCCGAAGGATCTCTCGAGAAGTTCTGGGAGAATGCAGTCCGGACCTACAACAGCTGCGACCTCACGAAAGCCTGTGACAAAGACGTCGCCATATTCGGCATTGCAAAGCTGTTACGGGATGCTCTTGACGAGGAGTACGCGTTCGGGCTGTGGTCGCGACAAGTTGAGGAACAGCTCGCGTGGCGAGTCGCGGATCACACGAAAGCATCTTATCCAGACATCTCTCCGAAGGAGTTTCCGTCTTGGTCCTGGTTCCGCATACAGGGGATAATCCAGGTCGCTCCAAGGTTTCCTGATCGATCTCGATTCTACACAGCAACAAACCACAACGGTAAACATATTGGGTTTCATTTTAAGAAAGTTTTCCGGGGCTTGATAGAGCACGAGTACAAGAGCACTTGGTCCGAAGAGATTGACGACATGCAACAACGGCTTGATGCCTCCGGAGCAACGCATGCTAAGAGTCGGCTGATGTCAATTTCGGAGGATCAGTCCCCACAAGACAAGGATTTGAAAACCCGGGAACAGATTTACCGAACGGACGCCGATAAACCTTCAGAGCTTGAGTCGAGTGAGCTTCCTATTCAGGGCCATGTTTTCCAGGGCATGCTACAAGAAAGGCCAGAAGAAAATCGTTGGGAATTCTCTGTCGATGGATTCGACCGAGGAAACGCAGCCATCAAAGTCTACCCTGATGTGAAGCCGTTGAAGGAAGGGCCAGCGTATTTCCTCCTGTTCGCAGCCTCAAAGATGACTTTCAATCGCTTGGGTCAGGACGTGGTAGACATGGCATACCTAGAGGATGAGGAACTTGGGGAGGTTCAATATTCTGGAGTTGGTATTCTAGTAGAGCCCCTCGATGACGACCGCCTCAAAAGAGTTGGTGCTGTAACATTGCGCCAAGTCAGCAAAGCGGATTGGTTATGCTTACGTCGGTCTTGTTGTACGAAACAAATTCTGGCAGACGAGCTATGCGTGGAGAGTGGAGAGGAGTTGCGGCTAGTCTGAGTCGATTATTGCGACTTGCCATCTTGAATGTAAATATAAAAGCTAAGAGCAGAAGTCTGAACTTGAACCTGCCGATGAACCAATCATGCTGTGCGTATTGAAGTTCCTGTGCTTCTAGACCCGATCGCAGTTACATGGCTCTGACCTCAGCGGCATCTATGTGATGCTTATATGACTCAAAAATGTGAGAGAATTGGGTGGGGTTCAACTACAGTGCCTGCAGTATACGGAAACGTTTACGGGATCTTCATGAATCCCAGCTTCACGACTTGCTGCGAGTCCAAGACGTCATAAGAATCTTGGTGAAGCAAAATGTCCCGAGATGCTGCGGTCATCCATTGGAGACGGCCACGGTTCAGGAGCAAATCTGTCAACATCTATCTCATCTTCTGATGTCAAGTCACGAATGATTCGGAGTAACTGTTCGTCGCCGGTATGAATCATGGTAGATGCGGCCAGAACTAGTGTCTTGAAGCCGCAGCTTCCCAGACGAAGTGTAGCATATTCATTGAGCGTCAGATTGCGATCTCTCTTCAACTCAATTACTTATCTTGGTAGTTCGAAAATGCAAACTGCGTGCTTCGTGGTTACAAGCCGTACTTGGAGCCCGCCTGCGTGAGTTCGAATATAGAACTCCAACTGACGTCATCTGATTGGAGTGATTTCTTCAATCTGTGTTATTCTGTACCCATTCTGTCAAAATCAGCCAATGGAATTGCACGTAGTACGTCGTGTTGTCAGATGCAAGCGCTCTTCCATCTTTGTTCACATTTTAATCTCTAATTAAAACCGCAGTGCAACTTCTATGGTCAAAAGCTGTGTTTTCACGACAATGGGACTAAGAAGCGCCCTAGTACAACACAGAAATGTTGCCATTCAAAAATCAAATGCGGCTACATTCTGCTATCAAGGGATATATCCCTGAAATACACAACCGAGCTTTAACATTCGTATATATTCCGACTATCTGTTTTTTGGGCGCCTTAAAGATGATTGCAACATCTTCGCAGCCCTTAAGACCCCACCCCAAGCAACGAAATCCCCCCACAACCGATAACGCGATTTTCATGCATTTAGACCCTCACTATAATGATTATATTTTGATATATCGCTGAATATCTCTATCAATCTATAACGACGATATATGACTTTATACTCTCCTTATTATCAGAAGAATCGCTATCGATTAATACTACTTCTAACTTAATTAGATAGTTTTAAACCTCCTATTGCTTCTTCTGAATATCTTCGATAATTACAAATCGCTCGTTCGGTTTCGGTTTAACTTTTCCTCTTAGTTTTAGCTTATATTTTTCGACTTAGGCCTCGAGTATATAAATAATCTACTAGTTATTAGCTATAGCTATATTATTAAAGTCTAGTCGCTTCCCGATTTTCTCTAGGAATAGGATATAGATAACTAGGTCGGGCTGGAGTTGCTATAACCTCGTTCTACCCCTTATATCGTTATTAAATAACTATCTATATTATAGCAAATTAATAGAAGACTTCGGTATCTTTATAATATTATTCTCAGGGCCCTCTATAATATCTACCAGCTTCTCACGCTACGCAGGGGCCTTTAGAACGTCGGTTGCTATAGGGGTATAGAAGAACCTGCTTATAAGCAGCTTTGATATATTAATAGGCTATATACCCGTTGCCTTCTAGCCTACTTTAATAATATAAGGCCAGAGGGTATCGCTACGAGCATATAAATAGCACTAGAAGAAGTTCTGCTTGCCGATCGGTGCTAAGTTAAGTACGTAGTTACGTTCCTCTAGATAACGTCTATAGGACCCCTTTAGAGGCGAAAAGACCGATATATCTAGTAGCTGCGTGAAATATAATAAATAAGCTAGTAAGCATGCTAAGTAAATATTATTAATATAATATTTCTATATAAACTCGTTAGAGACGTAGCTTCTATAGCTATCTATAATAAGAAGACGCTTAGAACGTAGTCTCTTAGCTTCTAAGGCTATTCCGGGTAAGAATACCTTCTCTAGCTACTCGATACCTATATTATTTAATATCTATCCGTTCTTTAATAATATAAAGTGCTATAAAGCGAAGTTCGTGAGATCCTAGGGGAACTACTACTACTATATAATCTTACCCTTAAAGATAATAAGTAGGGGTAAGCTTTGCCTATTCGCTAAGATATACTTAATAATAGATATCTAGGTATAATCCTCAGAGCTCTAGATAAATATTAAAGGCTTTCTGGAATATCCTAATACTAAATCGTCCCTCTATATCCCTTCTGCGATTCCTATTTTATCTATATTCTATTGAAAGCTTATTAGTATCTTCTTAACCTCTAGAAGGTTAAGAATCGCAAAGAACTACTTAATATCGTTAATAGTAACGTCTTTAACGCGTTAAGTATTAATCTTCTATACCTTAAGCGTCTTAATAGCTAGGTTTTAGCGCAGGAAGCCCTCTATCCACTTCCTCCTAAGTAGCTATATATCGCTAGCAGCGCGAAGGATGCGTTTAGCAAATATTTATATATATCGATAGCTAGGCGCGAAGCCCAGGGAGCCTTGCGTAAGGACCTAAGTCGTTAGAGCTGACTCCTGCTTTATACTTAAGCGTTATTTGTATACTTTTAACTCGCGTTTCGATATAGCGCCTTTTAAATAGCTATAGATAGCAGTATATAGTACCCCCTATTCTCTCGCAGCTATGAGGACGGGCTAACTACCCCGCACGGCTATAATAGCGCTAGCGAGGTCGTCAGGGGTATAACTAGGTATGCAAAGTATCGTAGTATTTTTTTCGGATTTTATTTCGATCGTTATAGTAGCGAAAAACCTAGCTAACTAGGATGATATATGTTATATAGCATGCAGGTTGCGCGATGCGACGCGTTATTAGTTGTGGGGGGATTTCGTTGCTTGGGGTGGGGTCTTACGCAGGGGATGTTGCCATTTCAAGCACAATCTCTCGATTTATGTGCCAAGCATGCTATGCACAACTCAGCCCCAGTATCTCGAAAAACGTTATAAATAGAAGTCGCCAGGAAATCGGTTCTCAAGCCTCAAGCTGACTTTTGCATCAAAGAATAAGTTGATTTAACCCAATGAAAAGCTGTATGATGAGAAGAAGCGGTGACGGAGCAACCCTGCTAAGTAACGCATTGCAGGGAGGGCCTTGCATCAAGAATTATCAACAGATGAACTCCATGCAGATCAGCGACAGATAAGACGACGAGAATAATTCACGCTACGGTGCGAAAGCTTCGCGACTCATGATTACCTTCCGCAAGAAGCTAGATCCAATTCCATTGCAGCGGCCCGCTGTTTCCACGGCGGCACTCAGAAGAAGTTTGGGGAACAAGCTTTGGGTCATTGCCTAAGTGCTATACTCCCTCGTGCGTACTACCAGGTTCATCTTCAGCTTGGTGGCTCTCTTCGGCTTTTTCTCACACGCGATGCAGCCCAGATCTGCTGTGCTTTTCGACTGCTGAGCCCGTCTGTTTGTTCTTCTCATTGGTCCCCGCGTTGATATGGAGATTGATTCAAGTTCCATGTGGCACGGGCGGGGTAGCCATGTCGTAATACGCGGACGCCTCCAAGGCCTGACTCGTGATGAAGAGAAGCGATAATTCAGAAACCCCTATCAAATAAATTAGCATTTCCATAATAGCAGTACTGCCCGCTTTCATGTACAGTTGCATTTTCAACACTTCATTTGAGTCTCGACAGAGTGACAACAGAGTTTGAGATCTCAAAATGGCTCCAGGAAGACAAGTACAGACGACAATTAACTACTTCGATGACCCGGGTGTTCCCTTGGTGCCAATGGTCATTGGGGGGTAAGACTTTCTGACGCACACGACTTCGCCCCAAAGCTAATCCAGTCCGACCAGTCCGACGCCTGGAAAACCTCAGCCGAAAGTTGCCATTCCCACCACTATTACCGATGTAACCGGTAGGGAGGATGAGTTCACTCTCGACGTCCAAGGATTTCGCTACGTCAAGCATGAGAGTCAAGTGACCAACTGGGATGATGATGAAGAGATCAAGCGCGTCAACTACCCAGAGATGGAGAAGCTATGCTGGAAGGTGTTGTCGGAAACAGAAAATCTGTGAGTAGGACTCTTCCCCTGACACCTTTCACCCCCCCGGGCCATCTTAAGTCGCATTAAGCTTTCTGCTGACACAACTAGTCCCAAACCCTCGGAAGTGCATATCTTGACGCACATTATCCGTCGCGGGCCCAAGGACAGTGAGGGCCCCAAGGGTCCAGCACCTCTGTATGGTGTCCACGTAGACCAATCCTTCAATGCCGCTGAGGGGGTTGCCCAGAGATGGCTCGGTGATAAAGCGGCAGATTTGCTCAAGAAGCCTCGTTATCAGATCATCAACGTAAGTGCCGTCCCGTAGGCGTAGTTTCTGTAAATTGACATGAAGTAGATGTGGCGCCCTATTCGGCCCATCACTCGAGACCCTTTCGCGGTGTCCGACGCTCGTTCGATTCCCGATTCGGACTTAGTCTTTGTGCCTGTGCGCTTTCCAGACCACGACACAGAGGCGGTCGAGGTCCGGCCGCCAACGGATTCGCCTCACAAATGGTACTTCAAGGACAAGCAGCAGACCGACGACGTTCTCTTTTTCAAGCAAGTTGACTCTAGCAAGAAGCCTGGAGTGCCTAGAAGAGTGCCGCATTGCGCATTCAAAGACACCGAGCTTCCGGAAGGTGCCGGTGAGCCGAGAATGAGCATTGAAGTTCGGGCATTCGTGTTTTATGACGAAGATTAGCTATTGACCGATCCCATGATTGCGAAGAAGAGTCTTCTGTGTATACAGGAGAGATACCGAGTAATAAGACTTCCCAATTTCACGAATGATAAAAGCGCGCTTCCTCTAAGCAAGAAATTTGGCAATGCGCTTAACCAGGAGAGAGTGGACGGCAGATGTCGGATGAAGACTGTCTTCCCACGTGCTCATTAGCGGCATACGTGCAGTTGTCCCATTTGGTGTCCGGCTTTGGTATACCACCTGGACTCAGTAGTTAGTCGCTATCGTTGAACGGCTTTCGATTTGTCGATGTGGCTACGTACTTTTGATCCGCCGAGCAATACGTTGTAGTGTTCTTGTAGACCGCCGTCTCTGGGTATCGCTCAGGAGTGTCAATGACCCTGTCGAAGAGGCCATACGTGTCGTAGAGGAAGACGTTCGCATTGTGATGATCTTTTCTAAAATATCACGCAAGAAACCTGACGCGATCGTTTCTTTCCTCTACGGCACGGCCGCCTTTTTGAGCCGAATATATATATTAATAACACTGAATTGAGTTATTTATAGTATTTACTTAATTAGTAATATATTAAGGAATAAGTAGTTTCTAGCTCTAGTGTTATGAAGCTTCTTAAGAAGCCCTTCATGCTCATCAAAGATCAGTGGGTGAAGGTCTGTGGAGTTCCCATTGGTGTAGGATTTTCCCACGTTATTGATGCCAACCTCAAATCCGAACAACGTAGTCGTGGGATGCCAGGTCTGGTTGCTGCCGCTGTAGTATGGGAGAAATAGGTCTTCAACCTGCTCGACGGCTGACAACGAAGCCAGTTCTCGTGTATGAGTCTCCGCTTATCATCTGCGGTTAGCTTTTACTTAGTCCTGGAGATCGGTGATAACCTACAAAGCGAATAAGGTCTCCAACGAAGAGAAGCCAGTATAAATTGCCGCAACGTTCGTTTTCCTGGTCGACAGTCTGCGACCATGTTGTGTTGATGAACAGAATCTGACTGGAAGTTTTGAGCTGGGAAAATGACGGATAGTGGCCATTTATCTTCTTGGATTCTGTGTTGAAAATCTCCACTGAGGTCTGTAGACTTTGAGCACGCGAAGGCAGCATTCGTGATCAGCCGTCTTATGTGGATGCCAAGCGCCGCCGTGACCCTTGTTGTCTCTGATCGGTCTCTCGTTAGTGGAGAGGGAAGATACTACAATATTGCATTATAAACTGCGGGATTTCTCTGGGCCGATTAAACCTCTTTCATCTTATGGCATGATGCATTTGGGTATAGCTCGGGCGCCGGACAGTATCACTCTGTAACCTGATAGGACGTTCATTCTATGGATCAAAATTTCTCGCAGCAGTGGCAATTAGATTATTTTCATGGAGAACCAAACTCGGAAACCCATTAATAAAGTAGCCATAGATTGACAGAAAGTCGGCTAGAAATAAGTTCCCCAAAGAGCATCCGGCCTAAAGACTGCATTTCCAATACTCATCGCTCTGTGCCAGGTCCACCAAAAAGTTTGGTAACACCGAGCCCACAGCTCTATCACCTCTAAACCCACTCATAAATCCCCTCTTGCAACCCGCATCGATAGCCTCAAGGGAAAACACCCGTTCTCTGAGCCAATCAAGCCACTTGCTGACTCGCTTGAAGTAGAGGGAAATGGTATTGATTATTGTACTCATAATATTCCAAACTCTCCCGGATCTGCTTCGCCTCCTTCAGCTCACAAGTGCCATTGACGCTGAATCTCACAGCGTTGATGTCGATGACATTGTCGTCAACAGATGCTGCGATCAGGAACGGTCCTTTGAAAGCTTTCCTTCCGAAATCTGTCCTCTTCTCAAATTCAAGAACAGTGGGATGCTCAGTCCAGTCCCGATATGCCATCTCAAGAGCAATGGCCATGTTAACAATTTGTAGGATGGTAAGCAGCCCTGTATGGCTTCTGGGGCATTGATCCATCGATCTCGCCCGACCTCCGTCAACCCCGATCGATTGAAGTCGGGGTGCACCGCAGTAACGCCTTGGATGAGCGGTGCAGGGACGCCTGGAAGGTATCTGTGTATGACTCGGTCTTGTTCGCATCCCGGTTGGCGTAGGCCTTTCTCATCTGGTTGATACCGCTGGTCGGAGGCGCAAAGGCTATAACACCTTTGTATCTAAGAATAGGTGTCTTGTATTGTCGCTCTGCAAGCGCCCACGCGGCAACTCCACCCTGAGAGTGACCCATGGTGACGAAGGGACCATTTTGCTTGAGATACTCTGGGAACGCCTTCCGGGTTGCCGAGATAGCATGTGCAAGGTCGTTGGCATGAGCAAGGGCCGCTGTCCACGGGTGTCGGATCACCGGACCATAGCGTAGCTTGCCAACACCTAGTCCTGCGTAGTCCAGAGCTACCACAACATATTCTTATAGTGCAAGTGTGTATGGAACTTGGAAATAATACTGTAGATTCCGGTAGTTACTGGGGGCACAGGGCTGCAGACTTCCCGAAGTCCCGTGAGCCCATTCTACCAAAGGCCAATTCTTGGACGAATTTTCTTTGGCATCAGAGGCCTCCAGAGGGGTAGAAAGCCATAGTATATAAGCGGAGGCGGGTATCACAGTTCTGTTCAGGTCTTCCGTTGTGAAGAGAATACGGGACATCGTGAGAGGTACAGGTACAGTGCAGTTCGTCAGGTCGGTGACGTGCTCGACGGACAATACGCTCCCCAGCTGTAACGAACCCGACAAGGTCGGTATGAACTTCGTGAAAGGAAAACTCCAAGACTCTCTGTGTCTTTCCCAATGAGGAGACATATGAGATGAGCTCCTTGCAGGCATCATCGCAGCAGGTCGTACTAGTCTCAAGCAGAGATGGTACCGAAGAGACTTTGCCTGCATATACCATTTTGAATACTGTTACGATAGCTGATTTCAGCAATTGTCGAAGAGACATGTTGAGTGAGAAGATTTCTGAAAGCAAGTTTGTTCGAGGGCCGAGGCCAGGTATGAAAATAGTTGTAATTCTTGAAAGAGCATGGACCGTAGCAGGGTCTATCCGAATCATGGTTTTATAGCAAACATGCCTTTCCAGCTTTGAAGCATGGAAACATCTCGTCTCTTGAGTCTTCCTCTCCACGGGCGGGGTTGCCGGTGTTCGTCCGACTGTAAGACGTCCAGGTTAGCAATGTTCACACACTGCCAAAGGAGCCAGTCGTGACCACTCGGACGGATTGAAAGCTGTTTCGGTGGAATTATTACCCTTTTCTCTAGTACGCAACATACATTTCGGCCGACTGCTGATGGATTGAGCGTTCTCCGCTTACTGGCGACCTACAAATGTAGCCGACCTTCACACTTGTCAGCATTTGCTTAAGAGGTCGCAGGCTGTGCCATACGCATGTGTGAAGCCGAAGCCACGCTAAGATGAGGTTTCTCCCGTCCGAACGAGGAGTTGTAGTTCAGTGAACGTTCACAAAATACCTCATTAGTCGCTAAGCTGGTACCTAAAGTCTCGGAGTAAAGAAGTGATCCGATGTGCAATCCCACCACAAGTCTCGCTCCGAATCCTGGCAGAATAAACACCATAATCCCTATACGAGAGTCATCTCTTCCAGGGCTACATCCTCTCCGATAGCTTCTCCGTCCATGATACCATATACATAGCACTCTCCGATATGCGTGGATTTTCCCCGGTCGGCGTTTCTCATCACAAAAGGCACATGACATCCGTCTAGCACGTACACCTGATCACCAAGGTCGGCATGCCGAGGAAAGAGCCCCAGGTATCCCTTGGCTGTGATGCCTATCCTGCGATTCTTTACCGCCTTGATCATCGCGGAACGAACCTCCTGGAAGGTCTCCCCAGCAGACCCCGGCTTGCGCTCTTTCAGCTTCTCCAATCCCAGTCTGCCCCTGCCCATGGGTCGTTGTTGTCTCTTGGTATACGTCTGCCCTGTGATCGAAGGTGACATGCCAGTCGATGCATCCAAAAGTAGACTGACAATTTCCTGGTAAGCCTCTGGACATTCTAATCTCCCGGCACCGTCTTTCCCAGCCACCAGAGTATGCCACAATGCAGTGAACACCGTCTGAGATGTTGGGTAAACTTTAATTTCAGACACGAAGTCCAGAAACCGCAAAAGGGTCTCATTATTACAGGTTGGGTCTTCGTACGCGAGGTCGGGATCCTCAAACACGTCGCTGAGTTTGGCGGTGCTGTCAACGAGGATACCTCGCACATGCAGCTCATCGTCTCTCTCGGCGTCGACCTTTGCGTCTATTTTCATCATTTGCGGTGCAAATCTGCCATGGGCACGGTAGATGCCCTGCGAGGCCGTGTTGTATCCGAAGGCGACAGTCTGACGAGGCTTGCTCCAGTCCGGCACCCAGGAGGGAAGATAAGGCGAGTAGTGGTCGACCGATGCCAAAATCTCAGTGAGAGCCCACGAGCGAGGGTCCAACGATAGGTGATGCACTATGGCGAGGTGGTATAACCGGGAAGCCGGGAAATCCTTCGCGTAGCTGACCCTCAAAGCGGCCTGGTGGCCTGCGTCGCACACCCCCAGCATCCCATATACCTTATCTCTAGGGTCATAGCACTGGGCTCTTCTGGTTTGGACAAGCAATGAGAAGAGTGTGGTGTTGTTCTCTTGAATCCAAGACTGCTGCTTGATTTGGTCAAGTTGCCATGCCCGCTGGCAAACATCTCCCTGGTCACCGGCTGGGTTTGATTCTGCAAACTTGTGTTGCATCCATTCAGATATGCCGGCGGTCGCGAGTTGCATGCACGCGCTCGCGAGGTTTTCCCAAACAAGAAGCGAATCACCACAGGCGATCCACGGGTCTCTTGAAAGGATGACTTCCTGGACAATCCAGACACGCGTAAACCACTGCCGCGAAAGGAGATCCCAGAGAGCTTTCCAGTCGTCCGAATCAGGTCTTGGCAGAGTCATTCTCTCAAATTCTGCCGGGTCGATGTCGTCTTCGGTCGTGAATTGCAGGCGAATGTTGACCTCTTCCAGCAGCCGAACGGCCGCATCCGACCCGTCGCTGGCGTCCCCGAGCCAGATCGCCGTGTTCAGGGCTCGCTGGTAGATCCTTGACATCAAGGGTATCTTCTGCCCTTTCTCCTCTATGTTATCTTGGTCGATGCAGATTTATTCAATCCACATCACCACTGCTCGATCCTCCTTGCGAAAATGCAGCAACGCTGACTCGAGTGACCTTGTGATAGCTCTTTTATGCCCGTCACATTCAAACTCTGCATTGAAAATGGGAGGGCCCCAAGTATAGCTAAGTGCCGTGTACGAGATTGGTGTAGTTAAGTCGCTCATGGAGAGTGCGTAGCGGAGGTTGAAGTTCAGTTCACTCTTCGGGACCGGGTCGACATACTCGACAGAGCAGTGATCAAGGGAGCCTCGAAGCTGTTCACCTGTTTTTCCAGGCTTCAGTTCAAGAACGCGGATTTCATGAGGATCGGTGATTGGCTTGTAAAGCTGGTCTTTGGCGTTGGTTTTCGGTCGGCTGGGAATTGCTTTCGTATTGGCCCAGGCTCGCACCCTTTCCCTCGTCTCCTCTGGAACCCATTCATGATCATCGACTCTGGCCAGCTCAAACGACCTGTCGATATCATAACCCGTCCAGTACTCACGGGCGCCTGCAAACTGAAAGAAGTCGGCAGTTTCGTCGGCCATGCTGAAGTGAGGTTGGTCAGATGGCGTATGAAATGCAGCACATGGAAGCGATTCTTTCCACGAAGAAGCGGAAGTTCAAGTCGCTATTTTTTCGAGTCGTGAGAAAAGGTAGGTTTTATTTCCTCTGGCTGCTGCCCGCCACGTCTTACCAGTCTAAGTGGATGCCTTCAGGGTCTGCAAATAGCGGTAATTGGACGAATAAAAATTCCCCTTCAACTAGCCAAGACTGCAACTTCATCATGCTAGAATAGATCCTCCAGCCTGATGTGGTTGCTGGCCTAGGCCGACTTGAAAGCGACAGCCCTCCCTGAGGCAAGACGGCGCGCGGCAGTAGAGATCCCCCTAGTTCGAATGTACATGGATTAAGTGCGTTGTAAGATACAGTTGTTTCCTCGCAGGGTTTCGAGTTTCACGAATGCCGGGTCTTGTGAGATCATGATGTTTGCAGTGTAGTTGCGTCATTAGAGTTAGGTAGAGAGGGTATAAGTACAGATAGGAGAGATGTCTATGATGCCAATGCCAATGCTAATGCCTTCCCATGAACTGTGAAATCCCATTTCCTTCCTCCCCGTTGCTGTTTAGAAGTTAACGAATACCTTCCAGCCAGTCCTCCACATCCTCGCAATCAGAATGAAAGTCGTCCCCGCGAGACAAAACACTCCAGAGAACACCTTGATCCCAACCCACCCACTGGGTCCCGCCAAGATCGCACCGTTGATAGGGTTCGTCGTCAGACCACCGATGGAGTTGGTCAAGAACGTGATGCCCGTCCGGAATCCAACCTCCTGGAACGGCGAGATGGCAGCAACCAGCGGCGCAATCAGCGACACGTACGCTCCGGAGCAGAACCCAAACAGCACCGCAAACGCGATCAACGCGCCGTCGCTGTTGGCCGGGATCCAGAGAGCCAGGATCCAGACGGCGGACAAGTAGCACACGACCACGAAGATGTTGTACTTGCCGATCCTGTCGCCCATGATGCCGGAGAAGATGCGGCCGAAGAGCGACCCCGCGTTGAGAATGGCAACGAGGTACTGCGCCAGGTCGGGCGACATGCCGGCCGCGAGGGCCTGGACCTGGATGTAGTTGATCGGGACGAAGATGCCGTAGGTGAAGAGGAAGAAGCCGATGACCACCATGACGAACTCGAACTCCTTGAAGGGGCGGAGGAGCATCTCCTTGGTGACCTTGTGCGGGCGGGGCGGGTGGTAGGCCCTGACGGTGAGGTTGGCGATGATGAGCAGGCCCAGGATCATGAAGGCGCAGGTGCGCATTGCCCAGGCGTACCCGACCTGCTTGATGAGACGGGTGACCATGATCGGGAAGACGATGCCGCCGATGGAGGAACCGGTCGACAAGAGCCCGAACGCGGCGCCGCGCTTGAGGTTGAACCAGCCGATGATGGTGTTCAGCGCCGGCTGGAAGATGGCGGAGACGCCGATGGCGGAGCAGATGCCCTGGGCGAGGAGGATCTGCCAGTACTGCGTCGAGAGGGACGTCATCATCAATCCGAAGACGTGGAGAATCGTGCCGCAAAAGAGAAGCCAGCGGGGGCCGTAGTTGTCGTAGAGAGTGCCGATGATGGGACCCATGGCCATCATGAAGAAGATCTGCAGTGAAGGAATCCAAGAAATGGTACTGGCCGAGTAATTCCTCAGCAGATCGTTCTGGTAGTATTCCTGGAAAGCGCCCACACCTTTGCAACGTCAAGTCAGCATACGTGAGGCTCAACATCAAGATTACACGCGATGCAACGTACTGTTAACCCATCCGAAACTGCAGAAACTCGTACACCAGGCCCCGAGAACGACCAGCCATGCTTTCAGGCCGCCGTCCGGGGCGTCGCTTCCGGGATACGACGGCTTCTCGGCCTTCTCCGGGTCGATGGGCTGCTGGAATGAAGAAGGGTGCTGGTCGTCGGAGGAGTAATCGGTTCTGTCTTGGCCTTGTTCGGCCTTGGGATCCGAGTTGGAGGGTTGCGGGTCTGTGACTGTCATTTGGGAGTCCGCAGGGGACGACAGATGGTCTCGCTTCGACATCGTTGCTGCTTTTGCTGTGGCTTTGTCTCTTGAATCGTCTCAAAGGCAAAAGGACATAGTCGTATGATAATAAGAGTCGCAAGCAGAACTGAATGCTCCTCAATGCCGATGATGTGTCGTCTGATGGAACAGATCTCGGAAACCCAAAACGGGGCACACGCAAATAAGTACTCAAACAACGAACCCTCCCTCAGCTGAGAACGATGCAGATTTGGAAGAAAGATCGAGCCGGGGGAGGGAGAAAAACAGAATCAAAAGCGGCAGCGGTCCCACGTTCCAGGTCCGCGCCGTGATATCCATCGGACCAGGCTAGTGTGGGCTCCGTCCATCCACTGTTACCCCCCTTTCCATTGTGATAGCAACAAACGATTGTGAGATTCGGAAACCGATTACCACCGACTGGGGTCCTCAGACCAGGATAGAAGACCAACCAACGAATTGAGTCACACCGCTTGTGCGGCTTTCAGCGAGATCTCGCCTCGCGTAGCGAGTTCGCGCGGGTCTGGTGTGATTCTTGTCGGCGGAAGACGTTCAGAACTTCAGGAGGTGGTCCGAATGGGAGATGGTCTCGGCGGCCGGCGCTCTCACGAGCGCCGAGGCCGAGAATAGGTATCCCACCACGACAATCTGCAGGAGAGGAACATGCGATGAAGGCCCGCTTGGAAAACTTCGGCGCCGAAAAGGTCCACAGCTGTGAGCACATCTCGCGGCGTTGAGATTGGTTGGCCCTGTCAAGCGAGAGGATCCAGAACACACGCCGGTGGAATTCATAATGAAGCTTGATTTTCAATGACGTCGTTCGTTATTAATCCATGCCTCTCTTTGGCGGTGCGCTAGCTGTTACTTCACGCACGCGTCCGACTCGCGGTCGGTCACTTGCACGGTGGCTCGCCTGCAAGTTGTGCCGGCATCACCCACTACGATGTTTTCTCCGAGCCTGACCCAGCTCTTCAACCGAACTCTTCCGTTGATAGCGCCGAGCATCTGATTAGATCCCGTGTAGTTGGAAGCATAAGCTTGATTATGGCTTCGCGCTTGTTGTGCCCTTGTCCGTCGCAACGGCGTCTCGTGCTCAAGGGCGACCGCACCGGAAGAACACCGGACATAGCGGGAAATGCAAAATCCGGAGACAGCGTTGGGCAGATATGCTGCCCTGGTCCGTGGTTATCAGGACTTTCACATCTTGAGCGACATTGTCAGATTAGACACTCAAACCCGATCAGCGCCACGGCCTGTCTTGATGTCGTCAGTAGCCTTTCAAGGAGAAGATGAACGGATGCGCGGTGTAACGACTTGACCCAGCGCTCTTGCAACGAAACACTCTTCAATCGCGACGAAGCTATTTGGGTATATTGCGAAATACAACGAGCCCAAGCTCAAATACATCAGTTACACCATCTCCGCCGCATCGAAGGGCTTCTGGGGCATCTTTCGATCCGACGGTACCCTGCCCAGCGATATCCGGTCTTCCTCTGCATAATCAAAGGGCCTGTCACTCTTCAAGGGCCAGTCCCGTATCACGTGCATATAATCATCAGGCGCCTCTTGCACGGCCTGCCGGCCGAAGATCTTCTTTCGCGTGAACTTGGGCACAGCCGGTACGATGGCCATAGCAGCAGCTCTTTCGAACACAGTCGGAGAGTTTGGGTCATCGTTCAGAGCTAGCCGCTTGAAAATACTGGGGAACATATGCTTTGTGAACGCCTTCAAGAAGGGTAGGCAGGTGCAGATAATGCCAAAGTTGGCTTCGATCACGCTTATCATCTCGTCAGCAACGGCAGCGTGCATCATGTAGGGAACGAGTACGTACCACCAAATGATGCTGATCGAAGCAGTCCAGGTGAAGTCAGTATTATGGAAACCTATCGGGATCAAAACCAGGCGAACTATGCTTGGCCCGAGAACACTAAGTTAAGCGCAGCCAGTTAGCACTCGTACCAAGCCTCACGTTGGAGTACCCGTACAGGTCGGACGTACAATCCGCCGGCCATCAAGAAGATCATCATCTCTATCTTCTTAACTAGCCGAAGACTAAGCGGCGACAGGATCCAGATTGGAAGCAGTAGGATGGCCAGGTCGGTGGCCACGTTGCAGACGGCGAGCATCAGCCACCACATGGCTTGGTCGACGCAGGTACCTGGCGTTTCTGGCTCCCAGATCTTGGCAATTGGCGCGCAGAGATAGACCCAACCGAGAGCACCGGCTGCCGAGTACGCCACCGTTGCGAACATGACCATGTACACAACCGTTCTCACAGCCCTCGTGAGCGGGAATCGGAGGAAAAACACGAGGATCGACGCTTTGGTGAACAGGATCGATAAGCTGTAGGCGGCAAGATCCATCATGCTCAACTTATGGAACGAGACAGTGTCCTCTCTAGACACATCCCAGGTATGGTGCCCAGCGCCCTTTCCGGTCTCATAAACTTGGATGACCGAGTAGGCCGTCGCGAAAACAAGTGCAACAAAGATGAGATTGTCGTCGAGCTGATGGCGGCGTATTATGACGCGAGCGGTGTAGAGCCGAATACCGCAGAAAATGATGGCTAACAGGTTGAGCAGGATAGCAACGACGAGGACCTGGGGGACGAGGGACTCGGAAGGGCTCTCGAAATTCGAAGTCACCCCCGGTGGAGGCGGCGCCGCGCTGGTGGGCTCGACTTCGCTCATTACGCGCTTGTCATAATGGGACTTGGTTGATGGCTAGGAGGGCGAACCGGTTTGTAGCAAGCCAAGAAGGACGGCGTGCAGTTTGTAGGATCAGCAAGGTGTGACAGGATATTTAGCAAACTTGAATCGCGTCTTCGAGTCTAGCGTCTGCTTCGTCGCCATGGAGCCCGCTAGAATGTTTGAAACGTCGATGATGGGCAAGCCGCACTGACTGGTTCGACGATCGACGTTGAGGGGCACGTTTCTTATCGGCAACGCTGCCCGATTATCGCTTCTGACTGGAAGCTTATCCGCGTTAATCTTGGAGTTGTTGGCTTCAGCAGTCAAGCTTTTTTGGGAGGGGGCAGCGCTAGTCGGCATCTCGCCAGGAATCCCGTGGCTGTTGTTGCTCTGTGCCTAGAAGGCCCTGAAGATCTTGGTAATGTTTTTTGCCCTGAAGATCTTCCGCCTCGCCAAGTGCTTGATTGGACAAAGCTTGAGCTCTTGACCGTTGAGAAGCGTCGAAGGGTGTTCCCAACAACGTTCCTACTGGCCGCAAGTGCCGAGGAGGGGACAGCCGCAAGAGGAAACGGTGCGGCGGGCAACGTTTGTTTCAAAAACATAAAACGCGGCGCTCTAGCTGTCTGAGTTTGCCGCGGGGGAGTTGACTGCGATAAGTTGGAGAGCGACCATCGGGAAGGTGTCTTCGGTCCGATGTCGTCGGGAGGTGGGAGGGCATGGGAGAGACGCTCGCCGGCGAGTTTATCAAGCTAGCATGGAAACTGGGATTTGGTCGAGATCTTGAGCGAAGCTTGGCCGATCTTGGTTCTCGGTGGTGGCGAAGCAAATCGTGTCGATGTTTACCGCTTCGGAAGATTTCTAATGCAGCTCGTCGAACATTCATCCCGGACATGATGCACATCAACCTAAAAGTTTAACCTACCTTCGCCTGTGGTATGAGGCGAGCCAACCAATTCCAGCTAGTTGCCGTCCACCGTCGTTTCTATTGTTTACACTACTGCAGGTCTGCCCCTCAGGGGATGGTGAGACGCGGCGAAGGGAGGTGAGCTGGGAATTGAATTTCTGTCGTGCAGGCTGTGTGATTGGTAGTATCGCTTCTGGGCCAACCAGACGAGTCAAGACTGTCGAGTCGTCTCAAGATAGATTGGGAGAAGGTGAGAAGGAAACCATATCGATGGGTTGGGGGAATGAGTAGCAAGAAGCCATTGAAACTCAATTGCCAGCGAGTGACGAGCACTTTCGGCTCTCGCTCCAGTGCCAGGGGTTGGCGTCTGACGATTTGGCCTATGGCGTTATGAGCCGACTTGTCGACCGTTTCTGGACCAAATTTCGAGTTCATGTCCCGGGTTGCGGGGAGAGCAGTCTCAGCCGAACCAAAAAACGCCGCACGGTGATTTGGATTTCGGCACATCGATAGATATGTCGCAATTGACGGCTGCTGTCGTCCGTCTGTGATCCGTCCGTGGGTTCGGTCAGTCTCATGTTTCGATGAAGGAGATCAGCTCACGAGACGGATATTCCGATCGATATACATTGTGTTATCTGCGGCGTATGCAGGGGGCCTTTTAAACCATTCAGAAAACAAAACGGCGTTGACAGCCCTCAAACAGTACCAAGGGGACCTAAGATTCGCCCGTCGTCGGCTTCCAACCGGCTCCGGGGGCTTGGCCGGCTCCCGATTGGCATCCTCCGCGTGTGGACCGCAGCTGCAATGCTAAGGAGCACGGGACCCTCATTCTTGTAGCAAAAAGAAGCAGGTCGTGATAAGTTTGCATCGACCATGAACCGTCCTAGACCCAATAGCGAAGTTTGGTCGTGAATCGGGCCTTGCCGACACAGGAAATGGGTACCGTGGAGCCGACGTCGGCTTGTCGTTAGTGAACGGTGCGGTAAATGAATTGCAGATAGGCGTGACCAGGCTCATGTGTCTCCCAGCGGTTATCGACATGTTGCGGTGATGTGACGTGCTTGTCTGCCGGCATAGATAGGAGCAGGATCGTTATGCCAAGATGTTCAACGAACGCCCTAGCCGGCCACCCACACTTCGATAGGGTCGCAGCACCGAAATACGAATAATGTATTGCATCGCCGTGCATTGTCTAACGCAACAGCGTTCCGGTCGTGCTGGGGATCGAAATTAGACAACCGCGATATGAGTCGCGGAGGATGGCGTGTCTTTGTATATTACAGGAGGTCTTGACGAAGACATCGTGGAAGCCAATGGCCCTGAGGCTTCTCATAATTCGCGTTCATGACGTAGTCGGGTAGGTCAATCAGGACGCAGCTGTTGCGTCCCTTCTTTGCGGTTTCCAGTGTGACCGGAGCCGTAGCCGGCCGGGATCAAACCCTGATGCGCCGGGCGGACGACAACACCCCGGAAACCGCCGTAAACAAGACATTCATTGAGCCGAAGCGCTTTATCGTCGAAGTCGATCACGTGCGCCTTCTTGTAGAGCTTATCCGAACACCCGCTAATATTCTCCAGGGAGCCGATGCCTCTGCCATTGCCGAGGAGATCGCTAGTCAGCGCGGCGCGAAGGTGGTCCGGGTATTCAAGAGTGACGTCTTTACTGGCGCGGCTGTTGAGGCCGATATCGAAAACATCGACTCGCTACAAGCGCTCGAGCCTATCAAGCAAGCGTGGCAGGGAAGAACGTATAAGCTTGCCCCGAGTACGCCTCTGGCTTCATTCAGCGAGAATGCCACGGCTATTGACTATGACATCCACCACATGACCGGTGTCGACAAGCTGCATGCCGCCGGTATCCGGGGGAAAGGTGCCAAGGTAGCAGTCGTCGATACAGGAATCTGGTATAATCATGAGGCCGTAAGTCTCGATCGCGAATCGCAGTGAGGCCGGTTTCCTGACACTCGCAACTTGGTGGTGGCTTCGGTGATAGCTTCAAAGTTGCGGGGGGATATGATGTTGTCGGTGATGGGGGTGAGTCTCCGATCGAACATCATCGCCTCAATCGAGATCTTTCATTCCGATCGGGTAGCTGATGACAACCGCAGCATGGCCAAAGGAAGGTGAGGTCAAGAATCCCGACGCCGATCCGTTGGACCAGCAATGCCATGGCACCCACGTCGCTGGTATCATAGCTGGTAACAGCAGCATGTAAGTTGACGCGAGAAGCGCCTTACTTGGGTAGCTTTTAGTGCCTTTCGCCACCCAGCCATGTTCAGCCCCATGGGGGCAATCAAACTTGGGTAGCTTGTTCGCCGGGCCAACTGCTGACATTGTAACCGCGCAGCATCACCGGGTTTGCTCCCGAGGCCACATTGTATGCCTACTAGGTCTTTGTCTCTTTCGATGGCACGGACGAGGACTCCCTCATTAAAGCATTTCTCGCGGCTTATGATGCTGGTGTGAGCAGCACAGACTTTCGGCGATCGGCTTTTGCTGACAGACTTCAAGGTCGACATCATTACATCGTCAATCGGTGGTGTTTCTGGATTTCCAGATGGAGCTTGGGCTGTTCTGAGCAGTCGACTGGTCGACCAAGGTGTTGTCGTTACGATCTCCGCGGGGAACGACGGGCAGGTGGGTTCCTTTGCTGCCAGCAGCGGTTCGTCCGGTAAACACGTGGTTGCTGTGGCATCAGTTGAGGCCGACGTGCTTGCTTCTTCCTCATTCAGGGGCGGTTTCAACTTAGATAAACAGTCCAACGAGACCTATGTCGCTTACAGGGCTGTCGAGGACTGGTTCCCTTCCGAGGCCCAAGATTGGCCCATTGTGCCCCTCAGCCTCAACACCAGCACGGCTGATGAAGCTTGCAACCCTCTGCCGGCTGGCACTTTGGATCTTACCGGCGTTATTGCTCTTGTCCGCTATGGGGGTTGCAACTTTGACCAGAAGCAGCGTAATCTTGCTTCCTTCAACGCCTCTCACATTCTCCTCTACAGCAATGAGATGCCACTGGTGAGGCCCACTACTGGAGATACCAGCAGTCGGATTGCCATGAGCGAGGGTGGTGTGGGAGCTGCCATTGTCGGAACTATCAGGGCCGGCGGAAACGTCACGGCCGAGTTCACCGAGAGGCCCATTTTCCACTTTGTCGGGGCCAAGAACGAAGAAAATGGCGGTGTTGCTAGTCAGTTCACATCCATCGGTGCCGCCAATCACCTCTTCATTAAGCCCGATGTCGCGGCTCCTGGTGGACAAATTCTCAGCTCGTACGTCGGTCGCGGCTATTCGATTCTTAGTGGGACATCCATGCCATGCCCTTACGTTGCCAGTGTTTCCGCCTTGTACGTGAGCAAGTTCGGCGGTCGCAGCAAGCACGGACCTGAATGGGCTAAGAGTCTTGCCATGAGACTCATCGCATCCGGTGAGGCCATCAAGTGGGACGACGGTCAGCTGGAGAACAACGAGTACCCTTCTTCGCGCCTGTGGCCCAGGTTGGGACCGGTCTCATCAACGCTAGTAAGGTGCTCGAGTATGAGACGGAATTGTCGTTTGCCAAATTCGCTCTCAGGATACCCACCACTTTAGTCGGTATCAGACCGTCAACATCACCAACTCGGGCTCTAAGCCAGTAACGTACGACTTCGAGCAGCAGGAATTTGGCGGTATGAACACCGTCAACCTCGATCCTGATGTCTGGGGAACACCCAAGGTTGCGCGGTTCGAAAAGGTCATGGCTGCGCCGCAAAAGATGACTCCTCAGGTTTCGTTCCCAAGTACTGTCACAGTCCAACCAGGGGAGACCAAGACTGCCCAATTCAACTTTAAGTATCCTGAGGACCAGAGTCTCCACCCCGCTAAGATGCCCCTGTACAGTGGGAAGGTTGTCATCAAGGGCAGCAACGGCGAGACACTTGGTGTGCCATACTTGGGCTTGGCCGCGGACCTTCAAAAGGATATCGAGTTCATGTTCCAATACCCAATCGGCTTCCCGACGATGACGTCTACCCGTAACAACGTCCCTATCGCTGAGAAGTCCAACTTCACCTTCAACCTCGACCCGCAAGTTCAAGACTTTCCAAACTTGTACACGCGGATGCAGTATGCCACTCGAGAGCTGCGTTGAGACATCTTCGAAGAGGCGTGGACGGAGCGAAACTGAAAGTATCATCCTGTTGGCGAGGCGGGTCTTGTCGGAGCAGCGACGAGTTGGTCCAAGGCATCTGAGAAGACTTTCATTGACCCCAGTGTTGACGATCCCAAAGACGTCATCTCTCTTCCCATGCGTGATGTGCCCAGAGACATTGCGGGCTTGTACGGGGTTGAGCTCTGGTGGCTTGGGCAGTTAGCAAATGGCACCCAGATCGCCCCAGGAACGTATAAGATGCGGTTTGCTGGTCTTTCTCCCTTCGGCAATCCTGAGGCATCGGATAACTGGGACGTCTTCGAGACCCCCGCTTTTGAGGTATTGCCTCTTGAGAACTGAGGCTGTGGAGGGAAGCCACAGGTCTTGAGACTCGTGTAATACATTAATCTTAATGAATAATTGAGAAGTCGTCGTGGCTCAGAAAGCCTATGATGCTGGATCATCCGTAGCGAAGCTGTTGATACAATCGAGAAGGAGGTCTCGCTGGCTTTGGTTGCAGAAGAGGACAAAGCGCGTGGCACAAATTCTCAGAGACCAGAAAGAGGATAAACCCTTCGCCCAAGTGGTCCTAGGATAGTCAAAAACGAACGTGGCTTCCGGAAAGCAACGACCCAGATGTTGGGGTGCTTCATAAAAACGTTATCACGTCAAATACATCAGAACTTTGACACAAAACACAATGAAGTAAAATCTTCGTCTTGGGTGTTGAATTTCGAATTGAGGCGGAAGAGATCATCATGACTGACAAACACCATCTCGCCTGGTATAGATAGCAATAAATGACAGACACCCTAAAGCAGGGCGATTTGGGGTATCTCGCGTAACATAGGTCTGACATTGAATCAGAGCTTCTCCATTCGGCCGGGAACATCTTGCGTCTGCTCGGCCAAGAAAACTTCCTCCTGAGTAAGCTGGTACTTGGCCGAGTTACGGGCAGACACGCGCTTCTGGAACATGACGTCCAACTCGCCGAAAGTGCGGCCTTTGGTCTCGAACAGGCGGAAATATCCCCAGACAAAGGTAAGGGTGGCGAGGACCGCCCAGAAGAATGCCTAGAACAGTATTAGCATATGATGTAGACAGCTTTGACGATATTGGATCACTTACAGTCTTTCCCTTCAGATTCCAATCACCAGGAGCCAACATCTTGGGCTGGATAAGACCACCGCAGATGATGTTACCAACGTAGTAGGTGCTACGAGCAAGAACGACAGTCTGAGTACGGAGACGAGTGGATCCAACTTCAGAGATGAGCGTGTAGACGATGGGGCCGACGGACATTGAGTAGGAGCCGAGCCAGACGATACAGAGCAGTGACTGCGCCCAGATGATCGGATCGGTCTGGGAGGGAGCGACCGAGAGGAAACCTATAATCCAGAGAATAACCACGAGCATAGCAAATCCATAGATCCAGATTGTGCGGCGACCAAGTTTGTAAATGTAGAACCACGAGATGATGGTACCGACGAATGCGATACCAGTACCCCCTAAGCTGATACCGTACGAGGCGTCGGCGGAAATGCCCGTCTGCTGGAAGAAGAAAGAACCGGAGTAGCAAAGAGCACCACCGTTCGTGATTTGAGACAGAAAAGCCATGCAGGCGATCTCGGTACGACGCAAGTTCGTGCCTTTGAAACAGTCCAATAGGCTGGCGCCTTCCTGCTCCTGAATCTCGAGCTTGTTGGTGTGGACCATCATGGCAATGGTGTTGTCGTGATTCAAGTTGTGCTCCGGCTCCGACAGTCGCTCCAATGATCTCTTGGCCTCCTCAAGCTTACCAGCGCGCACCAGATGCCAGGGAGACTCAGGCGCCATGTATGCCGCGATCGCGAGAGGGATTGGCCACACCCATTGGATGGCAAAGGGAATCTTGTAACTCCACTCGTCAGGTCGGTTGACAAGACCCTTGAGAACACCGGCAGAAATGAACTGGCCAATGCACCAGCACAGGTTGACATACGAGGTCAGGTAGCCACGGATAGCCAGAGGAGTGACCTCGGCAGCGTAGGCAGGGCCCGTAGTGGCGAAGACACCCCAGGGAACATTGCACAGAACCTGACCAAGCAATTGAATGTCGATGTTGTGGGCGAAGAAGACGATAAAGATAAAAGCGCTCAACCAGAAAAGCGAACCGATGAGTATCCAACGGTGGCCGATCTTGGGGGTGAGATATCCGTTCAGGAGGGCGCCGACGATGTTCGCAAACGCACCAAGGCAGTTGAAGCGTTGTTGCCACATAGAGGAGATCTGATACTTGTCCGTGTCGTTGAGCCATTCCCCATACTTCTCGCGGAAAGCTGGGTAGCCGTAGAAGGAGTTGAGCAAGGTCACGTCGTAACCTTCCATGATGACGGTCGTTGAGATGACTTGACGTGGCTCGTTAGCTAACCAAGGGACCCAAGCACCGGATGAGAACACTCACGGATGGACCAGAACGCAGCTCGCTTGTAAGTCTTCAGGCCCTGCCAGACACCGAAGCTGTGTTCGGCGTCTGTAGCCTGGGCAGCCTCTGAGTTCAGGACCTTGTCATCGAGGGCAACATCATTGTACTGGCTGATGTGAGGGGCGCCCTTCTCAAGGTGAATGTCCTCATGCTTCGAGGCCGTGTTGATGTCGCGAGACATGGCTGTTGGATTTCCTGGTTGCTTGAGGGTGTTGGCAATTGGTAAGCTGCTGGGGCAGAGTCGTATCGAGAAAGGGAAGAGAACGTGTGCTGGGAGGGCAGTTGGGGTATTTTCAAGTCGCGTCGAGGCGATATCAACGTCGTGCCCGACAGTCGGCTGTCCTCATACCATGGTTGCAGGACGCATGGGATCAGCATGGGATGGGATTGCTACCACTCCATCCCCATGAAGAAAGAGCAGATTCGTTTCCCCACGCTTGGCCCTTCCGTTTTTCCCCAAGCCAGGCCTTACTCACGGGACTGAGAAGTGTGCCGGCAGCAGCAAGACAGGCCATGTGGAAACCGCAACCCGCATTCCAACGGAAAGTCGATCGGGGGCGTGGTAGTCTAGCGGCGGTATTGACGGTCTTGAAGGGCCGTGACTGGCTGAGCAAGCCAGAGAGAGAAACCTGCGGAGGATGTCAAGGGGAGTTGACGAAATCTGAGTGGCCAGATGAAGGCGTAGGAACCAACCAGGGGGCGGGGAGAGAACGGCAACGGTACGAGACCGAGATTCGAGAGCTATACCTACCCAGGGATTTTAAACGTTAGCGTCGTCCCATACTAACGGTTCTGGTTATAATACTTAGAGGTCTTCTCACGCGGCCTATTAGAGGGTAAGTTGCCTGGGGAAGAACTCTGGATCTTAAGATGGGAAACCCTATGCTATGAGCATGTTATCCTCGCCTGTTTTTCTGTAAGGGTTTCTACAAGCGATACATACTCCATACATTTAACCTAATAGTACTTGATCCCGAAAGCTGTGGGCCAGAAGTTGCACACTAACGTTTAGAATCCCTGGGTAGGTACAGGATGAACCAGGACCAGCTCGAAAGCGAAGGCGAAGACTTAGGCGTTCAGTCCAGTGGTGGGAGTCCTGGATGGGCGGCGGTTTAGGGACGTCGGACCGTCGACTCTGGGCCCTACCGCATTACTTTGGCTCTAGAAAGAAAAAGGGCCCAAAGTCTGAAGCTTGACTGCAATTGGCTGGTTTGGGGGATGTTTGTCTGGCGATAGACAGGTTCAATTGGTGGAACTTCTTGTCGAAGTGAGGTTGATGGGTTGGGGTGTGGCAGGACTGGCGTGTATGGTCCCCGGTGATCGGAAGAGAGATTGCCCAGGTAGGTCTAGTGTGACCTAAACGGGGACTAGCGCTACCTAAGCGAGGCTCGGGGTGATGATGTGGGGTAAGTCTGGGGATTTAGTGGCGTGATGGGCCGCACTGGAGACTGGAGCTGCTGAGGAGTCGCTGAAGATGCGCGTCTGGGTTGGATTTCAGTAATGGAGGACCGCTGAAGCGTTTCCCAATCCAGGCCATCCACACCACTGTTGGCCCTGCTGGGTTTCCCCAACTTCTGCACACCACAATATTACCACCAACAGCATCTGGACCAGCACTGCTACCCTCCAACTTCTCCTCACTGTCTGTCCTTGCTGCGGAGGGCATAGTTCGATGTTGGTCTGGAGGAATCGAAGGTGCATGACAGAAATTGAGAACTGAAGTGTGCGAAGAATCTCCTTCCAATGCAGAATTTAAGAGGTGCACGGGTCGAGAAAGATACGTACTATCTAAGCTTATGTAATGGATTACGGTAGGGGTGTCCCCGCTTGCCTAAGGTTCAATGGCCTGAAGCATGTCTCTCCCGGCACAGACAAACGCCAACACCAAAACAAACAACCTTTGACCACTCACACGCGGTTCCGTTTTCTCATCTCAATGTACCAAAACTTCTATTGTTCTGTTTTATTGCCACTCAAATATGCGGCCGTCCTGAATGTCGAGAACACAACCCAACATCACCACAATGGCATTTGTCAACTTCAATCGCCACGAACTTGCCCGTAAGGCCTCGTGGATTCCAAGAGCCCGTCTTCTTGCAGCAAACAAGTTCAGCCAAGCCATCGAAGTGGCCCAACCCCTCCCACCGTCCGATCGACCCAGCAAAGAAGCACCATTGCCCTGCCCGAATCTGTGTCCCGCAGAGAATATGGCCTGACTTTCGACTCCAGACCTGCCTCTTGCCGCTTACCCCAGCTCTCGAGAAGCATGCGTCCCTTCAATCTGCATGCATGGCAATTCGAGCTGTGGAGTTCCGCGCGAATCATCTTCCTGGCTTCTCCAACGCCAGACCCTCCTCGGCCGAACCGGTGCTCCATGGTCTCTTGGCTTCGAGTCCCTGTCTCATAAGCTGACAATCCCTCGCTCCACCAGAGAACATCTTGGCCTGATCAAGCTACCGATGGTTTTGTTAGGAGGTCACCGCGTCTGTCCATCTAAGCTAAACCCAAGACCTACCATAACTTGTCTTGCGTCTGCGATGTACCTTAACGAACCAAGGTCTCGGGCCCGGTCCTGAAAGTGATTCATGTACCCGTCAGCCGGAAAGCCTCCCGTGAGCCAATCGCTTCGGCTTTGCGACCAAACTAGTCATTCGATTGACACCTTGAGGCGGCTTGATGGCCTCGGTGGTTCCACGCCCCTCGATGTTGGTCACGCGGCATGCGACACGTCCGTATTCTATCAATCAACATTTCAACAGCCCGAGTATTCGGGAATGATACATTCTTGGGCATATGCAGACGCTCGGCCTTTCCTATCAGCCGGCATCCCTTCAGAAAATTGAGTCTCTTCTGGATTCATTCCCGATGCGGAAACATACTTCGTATTCGTTTGCGATAACGTAAAACGAAAAGGGAGAGACTACAGGAAAGAAGCATAGCAGTGATGACCGATGCAAATCTTATTCAAGGAGAAGGATTGTCCTACAGTAGAGTTCCTTCCAACCTGTTCAAGCTGTTCCCCAACGGGCTAATTCGGCGTTGATGCAGCTTCCTGCTCCTCGTCGAACCGCCCAATGCAGTTTTCCATCGAATCTGTGCAACGAAACTCTCCTTCTAATGCGTTTGCTGCGCCTTGAGTCATGGAGGCCGTGCTGCGGAGCGATGGTGACAGCCAAGGAGATCTGGAGGTCAAGTTAGTTAATACCGTAGAAATGCAAGCCAGGATGTTGACGTACCTTGCCAGAACGGCATGGACACTTCCAGCCTTCGCTTACATGGCGCTGTGGGCCTCCGCCATGTCCACGGCAGCATCCGTCTCCTTGCCAGTCTCGGCGGCATCTTGTTTGGCACCCTCGGCGTGGGTCTGACCTCCGCCCTCGGCGATGGCGGCGCTCTCCGTCTCGACTTGGCAATTGCCCGCGTTCTCTTGGTCGTTGTAAGTTGGATTGCGGTGCACGTAAGGCTTGCGGCTGGATGTCGGGCAGTAGCCGTGGTCGTGGAATCCCCAGTCGCCCCAATGGCAAGGACAGTAGCCGTCCTCCCACAGCCAGGGACAGTGCTCCACGATCCAGTCGGCGGGATCTCCTCCAGCTTTCTGCCAGAGGCATCGGTTGCACGTCTTCTAGACTTGCATGCCTCTGCCCTGGAGGTTGTTTGGGTCTTTGAGAGGGTATCGGTAGAACCACACCTTGGACCGCGTGGCCCGGCACCGGCTGCACCTGTGCGGCTCCATGCCCGAGTTGGGCATGGGTCGGTTGGCGAGCCAGCGCCGGCCTGCCTCGGTGCGAGGAGGTGAGTCAGCCCGTTTCTCGTCCTCGACGCTGGCAGAGCTGGTGACGGCCGGAGTGGTGTTGGCGTTGGTCTGGCTCTGTCCCTCCATCTTGTCGCTCATCGTTGCTTGTATATTGTCTCGGAGATAAATACTTCAGTAGTAAGTTGAGTGGTGAGAACGAACTTACAAAGCAGATGATGGGGGTTAATGATGGATGAATTTCGAGGAAAACAAAAAGACAAATGAATCCTGGTGAGGCATAGTCCTTGACGACTAAGCGGGCATGGTCAGCGTGGGTCAGTGTGCTTTGCCGCATTATCACCAGCCGCAATCACTTGGACGAGTCGCCTTCAGGAGGACCAATGGGCTTTTCTCAGGTGTCCAGGGCTCACATTTGCTCAGAGCAACATTTTATAAACTATCTCATGTTTCTTTGTGCGTCTTCTTCAATGTCAAAGCAGCAGAGTTACAGGTTTGGCGATTCGAGTGGGCTTGTAAAGGAGCTTGGCTGATAACTTTGAAAGGCTCTACAAAGATGTCATCAAGTCACGCAGTGACTGGAAGCTTCGATCTTCGCGCAATCACGATGTATCCACTACCAGCCTAGTCGCTTCCAGAGCCATCATGATACTAACACATCGATCTTTTTTGTTTTGAAATTCCTGTCAGGTCGCGTCTTCGGGCCCCTTCAACATGTACTCAGCTTCCAGCGTATCCCCGAAACCTGAGTTACTTACCCAAGCCTCAGCCGAAGTTCGTCACCACCCTCACAGTCTGAATACAACACCTGAGCTTAATTGCGTTCGGGTCACAGCAATCAAACACACGGATTCTTAACAAGTGAATTTGTTTCATTGCCGATGAATATATACATCAAACTCCAAAAGCCCCAAATCGGCACAAATTTACCCCATAGAGGACAGATTACGCTTGCCAACAGTGACATTATTCTCGCCATGGGTTCGGACATCACGGCCCTCGGCGGTGTAGACGGGCCAGCCGATGGCATCAAGGCGCCGGCGGCAGTGGAGTCCTTGATGAAGGTGGTCAGGGCATCTTCCTTAACGTGGCTGAGCTCGTACTCGAAGGGAATCGAGTTGCCGCGGAAGTCGGCGTGGGTGCCGAAGATAATGGGGGAGCTCGCTGCAGTGGTAGGGACCCATCCAGCGACCAGGAGAGGTGTTCTTGAAGACAGCATTGTAGAGAAAGTGGTAGGTGGTTCTTCCGGCAGCCAGGCGCTCGCTGGAGAGTTGTTCGTCAAGTCGCGCGGTGTTTGCGTGTTTTCGGACGATACTGACTTGGTGGTCTTGATGGCAGGGCACCAGAAGTACTGGTAAGAAAAGCTGTCGGCGACGCTCTGGTCGGGGCCGTTGGCGTTGAAAGGTGCGAGGAAGAGACCCTCGTCGTGGTTGAAGCCGATGATGGCGGGCTGGCTCCAGTTCAGTGACCACGTCTTGATTTCTTATGAGTCGCGTAAAATTACCAAGTCGGAAAACTCGCCGGCACCAGCCTTCTTGAAGGAGTTGCCAAAGACAATCTTGTTGTCAATGACGGGGGAGAAACCAATAGTAGGCGTGACCTCAGGGTCCTTGTAAGTGGCCACGAAGTTCTCGAGCTTCTCGGCAGGAATCTTGCGCATGCATGCAAGCTCGGCCTTGGCGGCAGTCTGGTTACCGCAACCAAGCTGCTGGGCAACGAAGATGAAGTTGGACTGGATGACGGCCTTGCTCATCAGCTGGTTCAAGTGCGAGGTACCAGAGTCCATGACCAAGCCGCGGACAATGGGGTCTTCGGGGTACGCGAAGCTGCAGTAGTCAACTGCGATGGAACCGGCAGAGTGGCCCCAGAGAGTCATGCGACAGCGAATCTCTGATCCGTCAAACCCAGGTTCTGCTCGGAAAGTGCGGTAGAGTTAAGGAAGCCGAAGAGCTTCATGCGGTAGTTGAAGGTGACGAAGACGTGCTCCAGCGAGCGCTGGATCCACTTCTGCGGCATCTGGTACCGCACATCGCCACCACCAGTCGCGAACCCGCCACCGTAGTATCAGATGATGACCGGCAGACCTCCCTCAGTGTCGCTGCCGGAGACCGGGACGGCGTCGGCGGGAGCCCAGACGCTGGCCGTTCGACAGTCCTCGTCCATACCGGCGGAACCGATCACAAACTCGGGGACATCGACACGCTGAATGGCCGGGTGAATGGAGATGTAAACCCAGCACGATGGGGGCAGCGCCGCGGCGTTGATCCCCGTGCGGTTGGCGAAGGCGTTGCTGGACTGGGAGGGCTCCCAACGGAGGTCGTCGAGTGGCGGCGCCGTGTACGGGATGCCCAGGAACTCGGCGACGTGGGAGGCGTCGGGGGCGATGCGTACCTGCACCGTTAGGCCGTTGTCGAGGTGCACGCTGGGACCTGCGCTGGCGGCGGCGAGGAGGCTGGCGAAGGTGGCCACGAATTTGGCGTTGCACGTCATGGCGGACTTGCTGACTCTACCGTGAGTTGGAAGTCGCGGTGAGACTCCCAAGTCTTGGCTTTCGTCGGCGGGCATGAGAAAATTAGATCTCTTCGAGGCCGTCTCCGCAGCTCAGGGGAACCTACTTTGCGGGGGTTGTTCATCGGGCCTGGTCGTCCCCTGAATAGGAGTCCCGTCGAATGGACCGAAGCTCCACCGGCATCACGACTCTGCGGTGCCTATTCGGAAAATCCACAAGTTGAAATTGACTGGGCAGAACCCCATATTCCTAATCACTGGAATCAGCAGTTCTCCAGCCGTTGGACGGGTGTCATTGGACGGCGATGGGATTGTGTCCGTTTTGTATGGGTTTTAGACGAGTCAACCCGCCTGGATGGCATCCACCGGGGGGACCTGTCGATCGTCAATCGGATGTCGTCCAAAGGAGTCACTTCGGATGAGAGCATGGGAAGAAGGATTCGTGAGTCCACTTCGGTGTTAACCCCTCGTCGTCAGCGATAGGACAGTATGTACGATTCCATGTGGAGGTCGGCCGGGGAATTGGGGCTCTGCAAGTCATTGAGGGGTTGCGCGCGGATCGATACTGGTTTTTGAAACATCACATAGATTGACCAACGAGAATCATCGTCTGGGTACTTGAAGTATATCAGTCACCGATGTTGGGCATGACGCTGGCTGCATCCAACATGTCTGATCCAGAACATTGTTTTGTCGTAGCATGTCATCATTAAACACTGACTCAAAAATTTCCAATCAGTAATTGTTATTTCATGTTCTCGAATAGCAACCATTGAATTTTCTTATGAGACAATCAGTGCCATTGGCAAAGTTTGAATTTCTTCGCAGACCTCTGTCGTATCAACAGCATTATGCCTTCCGTGTCAAACAAGCTTAATACAGGAACTCCTTAAACCCAGTTGTTTTTTTGATGACTTGCTATTTATGAGGTCTAGAAATAGTTGAGGTCGAGCGGAAACCATACTAGGATTAAATACTATACGAACTAAAGCAGTTAGATAATAAGCAGGTTTTCCTACTATCAAATTCAGAATAAATAGAAATCAACAAGAAGCCTACGTTCTTCACGTCGAGTCTCTTCTTAGAGCCACTACTATATAAAACAAGTTATTTAGGAAGGTAACCTACGCCTGCTACTATTTGTTATAGCAGGTACTTCGAGGTTATAGACAGATTTTCAATTTCTTAGCCATCTAATAACAAACGCATCGAATGTGTAATACTTTCCCCTAAAAGTAGTTTGCTACATTTGTGAAAGCCTGTGGTCTAGCTAAGCTAAGGTGCTTGTTCTAAACGCCGATGTACCGAAGAATACGCACACGACAACGACGATGGATATCAGCCACGATGGACGACAGGAAACAAGGCAGGAAACCACTCTCGGCTCCCATTCAATCCATCACGATTCACAAAATGGAGGGTATTTAATTCGATCTTTGACTCAGCAAAGACTCTCTCTTCCTTTTCCACTTGAACAAAACGTCAACCACAACAATGGACGCTCACAGCCAGATTCTCCTGAAGGTATATATGGCTTCAAATTTCACCGGAGCTGCGCCCCTTTCCCCCTCCTTTGAATCGATGCTTACTATATACAGCTGAGCTTTCCCGAGGTCCGGAACGCAGTCCGCGAGATAACCGGCTGCTCGGTTCTGAACACTGGGAACTAGAGACTCGACAACCCGAACGCCAACCTAGACGTGCCTGTGGTTGGTGGCCACACAGCCTGCCAGTTGATGTCACGGCCTTTCTCAACAACATCACCATCAACGGTGGTATCCGTCATTACAATCACCCCCAGAATATACCCCAGGGATACCGGCAGAATGAGGGCGCCAACCAGAGCTTCGGAAACCACGACCTCGCCGCCCTCGCCCAGCACACTTATGGCGACGCCGCTTAGTGTGCCTATGAAAACGAGGGAGCCAATGTCAACGGCAACGGACATGGCAATGGCAACGGTAATGGTGAGGTTGAATATCGGTAAGTGACGTACCCCAGCGAGCGAGTTGTTGCTGATGGATTCAGGAATCCTACTTCCTTGCAGTACCTTTCCTTCCACGATGAGAACGCTGATGCCGACGGAGATGACGAGACCAACACGTGGTAGGCATTTTTCTATAAGCTCGAAGCAACGGCTGACTATCGCAGAGGTGGGCTTAACATGGTCGACCTCAACCCCATGATAGCAGTACAGTCTTTCGTTCCAGCGTCAGTTCCCCAAGGCCCGACTCACTCCGCTGTCCCCCCTCTTCCAGCGCCCACTTCTGCCCTGGCCCCGAACCCGACCCCCTCGTTCCGGCTCCCGTCGCTCCGGCTCAGGTTGCATCGAGCCCGAACATCGCCCCTATGTTTGCCACGGCTGCGGTTCCGAACCGGCCTCAGCTATCCTCCGGCTTCAGGTATTTGGGCAATTTCATCCTTGAACCTACCTGGCATGTGGGCTCACGTTGAGCAGGGCGCGACATCCCGCACTACGACTGGCTGCGCCAGCATAAACCATTCCTGGTCTTGATGACGAGAGCAGATCCCGGCTACGTTAACCGCCTTTCTTCCTCTTTCTGAGGAGCCGACAACCTGGTGATGCAGCCCGCAGTAGAAGCACCAGGGAACGGATGCCAGTTCTAGGCAGCGGGAAAGCTAACGGTGAGTTTAGCGTCTCTTTTTGGACTTTATCGCCTGGGAGCAATCGGCCTCGATCCCCTGGACGCCGGGCGGTATGAGCTAGGACTACAGACAAGGTCAAGCATGTTGCTTCAAGCGGTCTGATACAAGATCTGGGCTGGCGTCACAGAAGACCGATATGGGTCTGCTGCTATAACCATGCGTTGGGACCAACCCTTGACAGCGCTGGGACGGGACGACGGTTCCCAGATCGTGTGGTGACTGGTCAGTGGTCTCCGTCTCCCGGGCCGGCTCAGGGACTTCCCTGGCCACTGAGATGGCCTGGGGCTCGCCGGTCGAGTTGCCGTGGGGGTAGTGTAGGGGGTTGAAACGCACAAGGAGATGGAATCGATCCAAGAATGAATGCTAATCCAGGGACAGAGCAGTTATCCTTCGAAGATCGCATTCTCATACGACGCCGAGAGGAGCACGAGAGCCAAGAGAAAAACACCGAAAGCACAAAAAAAAAAAAAAAGGGCGTTGTCCGAGTACCTACGAGTTTGCTACGAGAACGAGAGGGCAAGTACCTGGTAAGCTTTCCGCTTTCGATCGATCACATTCCAGTCAAGCCGGTCCCCTTTGTCCTCGTCTGATTGTCAAACGGGCACCAGAAAGCATCGAACTACGGCAAGCAGCCAATGGATGCTTTGGGCCTCCCTGTCTCTTTTTTTTTTGCTTTATACTACGGCGATGCCCCTCCTTCGGCAGTGGACATGGAAGTTTGGAAAAGGAAAGACATCCAGGAACCGATTTCCATCTGTTGGCGCTACGGACCAGACGCTTAGCCCAATCGGGACACGAGATGGCTTAGCGAGGCGGGAACGGGACCTCATTGGGCTTTGACAGCATTGGGAGGAACGGGTGGGAACCGTTTTCAGCTGGCCATTGGTCAGTAGATAGATACGTACCTTCGATATTGGACCTGGCAGTTGGGCCGGGAAATTGGGCAACCTGCTCATCCTTGTCACTCTTCCCTGTCCACCACCGTCTGCTCCCACGACTTGGGCGAAGGGTCCATCTTGTTTCCCTCCTTTGGGGAAAAAAGAGGACATCTTGGTGAGTAGGCCGTTGCTCGTTGTCTGCGTCCGACGTCGTGCAAACACGGCATGTACTGACTGCATCTCATGCAGCTGTAGCTTGCCTTCGCCGGTCAACGTTTGTTTGACATCACGAACCACGACTCGACTCGACCGTTCTGCTCTGTGTGCAAAGACGCGTAAACGCGAAGATTACATCACTCTAACTTGCCTTTGTTAGCTCCCGGCTCGACTAGGAGCAAACGGAACGCCTCCCGTCGCAACGGGGCGTCCGCGCTAAGAACTTCGAAGAATCCGTGCGCTCAATATCGTGGGAATTTCGCTCTCCTTATTTCCAGCGTCCATTCGACCACTCGACCGAACGACTTCCCCCTACTGCATGATCCTTTTTCGTTAAAGCACCGCCAGTCCGTTGCCATGGACGAGAAGCAGGCGCCTGGGAGGCCTAGCGGGATCCCACGACTGTCCCGTCTGCCCATGCCCAAACCGACTCCTGTCACCAAGCCGACCCCAGCTCCTGCGCCTGCAGTTCGACCTGCTCCTTCGCGAGAAAGCTTGAATTCAGGCCTCCGAAACCCTCATTCACGACCATCTGCCTCACGAGATCAATTGGCACCGGCTCCGACTCTGAAGAAGCCGGAGACTCGCCCTGCTCCGAAAACGAAACGCGAGATACCACCTCCGACAACAACTACCAGAAGGCTCCAGCCTAGAGCTTCCACTAGCAACTTGAGGAGTGTCCGCAGTATCCCAAGAATCAATGCGAACGAGCCGACGTACAATAGTCCCCCGACGCCCCCGGAAGACGCCGAGCATGTCACTGCCCCTCGAGCATCGAGCTCGGCTCGCCGTGTCTCTGCAGCCGCCATTACTACGCCCGTGGCAGGCCCAACACCTGAAGTGCCATCGCTTCCTCAAGGGGCGAGCCCACCACCCGTTCATGAGGCCGGTACCGAGACCCCGAGCTTCGATACTCCAAGAGACAAGCTGAAGCCGAGACCATCACTCGCTGAACGCACGATGGAGACCCTCTCCCAGCTGCCCTCGTCACCTGCACTCAGCAAGAAACCGTCGTCATTCTTCGATCCCGAAGGCGTGTTTCGACCTCGGTCCCGTTCCGGTAGTGGAAATTCACGGCCTGGCTCGAGCTACACTTCCGATGGTTCCCTGCGTCCGACTTCGCGACACAGTCGGCCGGGTTCGAGCGCGGGCTCTGAGGAGAATCCCTTTGCGAATGCTCGAAGCCCTGCGAGCACATACAGACCATTGGGTACCATCGAGGGCACACCACCGCGACGCGTGTCTGGTGTCAGGTCTCTGAAGGCCCCGACTGCGAGGGTGAGTCCGCAATCATCGCCTTCGGGGCGGCCCTCTTCTGCTGGCATCCCAGTCCACCAGAGTCCCAGTCCGACAAGGACTGCCAATGCTATGCCTCCCCCACCTCCCAAGACTGGTGCTAGCACCATGTCGGGTCGTTCGTTGAAGCCCAGGGCATCTGTCAATGGCTTGTACAAAAAGCCGTCTCTTCCCACGATGAATCAGCCACCACCGGTGTCTGCTGCCTCTCCCTCCCCGAAACCTGCTCCAAAGTTGAAGGCGACCAAGTCATACGGCGCGCTACGAAAGCCAACTGCAACGAAGACAAGTCTCCCTGCTCCTGCGCCTACTGAGGCAGCGCCAAATGAGTTCCGCAAAGCATCTGCCTCTTTGCGAGATCAGATTGCCAAAGCCAGGGCAGCCAAGCGCGCAGCAGACCGCCAGGCGGCAGAGGCTGCCGAGGCCGCAACTGTCCAGTCCGCGACTCCTGCTCTCGCTTCTGCTTTTGGGCCTGCCCAAGTCCCGGAGGAAGCGGAAGAAGCCCCTGTCGTGGAGATCGAGCCTCCCATTGCGCCGGCTGACGAGGGCTTCGATTTCCGCATCGGCGTCACCATGTCGACCAACCCGTTCAATACGAACAACCCGTTCAACACCAAACGAGACGAGAATGCGACCGGCAAGGTAATCCAGCAGCGAATCGGGGCCGGCCGGAGCACTGGACGATTGAACATTGCAGCGCTGGGATTGAAGCAGATCCCAACCGAAGTCCTGCAGATGTACGACATGGAGTCCATGGGGACGTACGACGGCTCATGGGCCGAGAGTGTCGACCTGACCAGATTTGTGGCTGCCGACAACGAGCTGGAGACCATTGACGACTCTATTTTTCCGGATCTCCCACCTGAAGAAATGGCCCAGGATGAAGACTCGAACGGCAACATTTTCGGCGGTCTCGAGGCAATGGATCTGCACGGCAACTCTCTGATTACGTTGCCAATGGGATTGAGACAACTTCGCTTGCTCACGTCCTTGAACTTAGTAAGCTGCATGTTCTTAATTTGATTGAACATGTACTAACAACCCATAGTCTCAAAATCGCCTGGCAAATAATTGCCTCGAAGTTATTACCGAGGCTACTGCTCTCCGTGATTTGAAGCTTGCCGACAACCTTTTGTATGGGCCTCTGGACCCAAGTCTCTCCAAGCTTGAGAATCTCGAGATCTTCGACCTGCACGGCAACAACGTGTCGTCTCTGCCCGCCGGCATCGAAAACTTGTCCCGGCTGCGCATCCTGAACTTGAGCAGCAACAGCTTCGAATCCCTTCCGTTCGCAAATCTTTCCAAACTCCCCCTTACCGAGTTGCTCGCCCAGAAGAACAAGCTGTCGGGCACGCTCATAGAGGATGGCGTCGAAGCAATGTCGAACTTACAAATGCTGGACCTATCCTCCAACCATATTACCTACTTGGTATCTCCTGGCGCGAGCATCAGCTTGCCTTCAGTCCATCAACTCGTCCTATCGATGAATCGTCTCAAAGAACTGCCAGACGTTAGCTCCTGGGTTAGCCTTCTTACTCTGACGGCCAACGAGAACGCTATACCCGAATTCCCCACTGGTTTTACAAAGCTCGAGAAGCTCAGAAATGTCGACTTCTCTGCCAATGATATCCGGGTCGTCCCGCCTGAGATCAGCAAGATGGACAATTTGTCAATGATCCGTCTGAGCGGCAACCCCTTGCGTGACAAGAAGTTCGTCTCTGCCACCACGGAAGAGCTGAAAGAGATTCTAGCTGGACGTCTCGAACCACCTCCGCCGTATCGGGACCCCACACCAGAGGCCGATGTTGCTGCTCCTGAGGTAGTCGACGTTGATGAGATTGCCGATGGTTTTGGCAAGTTGACCATCAAAGAGAAGCCCCCTATTCCCCCGGTACCTGTCGATGAGGATAACCACTCTGATGGTGACGACTTCGCTACACCACCCACCTCATCGCCCACTTCACCTGCACGCGCTCGCTCTCAAACTCTCTCCAAAGAATATTGGCCTGTCAAGCCAGGTGGTATTTTGGATCGCTCCAACACCAAATCATCGTCGCTTCATCCTGTCGTTTGCTCAAGAGTCGCTGCCGACAACAAAGTCCGCGAGATTCAGATCCACCACAATCTGTTCACGTGCTTTCCCAATTCGCTCTCTTTCTTTGCCGAGTCTCTCGCTGCGCTGTCTCTTGCACATAACCAGCTCGTCGGCGAGACGTACCTGACAGAAGAACTCGAGTTGCCCGCTTTACGGGAGCTGAATTTGGTTAGCAACCACATCACCAGCCTGGCCCCACTGACACTGCATTTGCGAGCTCCTCAGCTGGAAAAGGTGGATGTCTCCCTGAACCGCATTACGGCTCTGCCACTTGGTCTGCGAGCCGTGTTTCCCCGTTTGGTGGTTCTTCTCGCCGCGAACAACCACTTGATCGATCTTGATCCTGAGGCCATCAAGGGCCTGGAGGTTGTTGACGCCGGTAACAACGACATCGCACACCTCAACCCCAGGATCGGTCTCCTTGCTGGCGCTGGAGGACTTAAGCGCCTGGAAGTATCCGGCAACCGCTTCAGAGTTCCGAGATATAGCGTTCTTGAACGCGGTACGGATGCTACATTGCGTTGGCTTAGAGGACGAGTCCCAGTGGCGGAGATGGCATCGTGGAAAGAGGGGCAAGATGACTCGGGCAACAACTCCGACACCAGCTTGGCGGATGTTGACTAGAGTGAAGACAGGCGAAAGTCGCAAAGGATGTTCTGTTTTTTGGGGTTCGGGGCTCTTTCATTCTGCTTCTTGCACATACTTGCTATAACCACTTGTGGCGTGTTCAGATGCCACACTGTGCTTTGAGCCATTGGAGTTGAGTGATCTCTACCAGTCTTCTGATAAACTGTACTACTACTGTATAATACTATGCCACTAATATTGGAAGGAGATGAGGCCTCCGTGTTTATACTTTCAAGATCCTATATTTGTGACTGGTCAACGTCCCGAAAAGAAAAGAAAAAAAAACTTCAGGAACCTTGTGCGATCTTTGGGACGTAATGGTACACAAATATTGCGTCTGTTACATGAACTTCGGAAACTCGCTGGTCAAGCTATATATGGATGCATTTTTCCCCGCTGAAGACAGAACCCTCCTGGCTTACTATCGCTTCATCTAAGCTGTCACACATCTTTTCTGCTCAAGAAAGCTACATCAGACCAAAAGTCACCAGGACCAGCTACTTTCACAAGTCGGCCCCGGGGACGATCCCGAACCACACAATCACCATGCCTGACAGCGCATCACCGCTACACCCGCCTCGCTACGAGCAACCCCCGCATGAGGGATTCAAGTGCCGCCTCTCGCTCTTTGTCCACCCCGTCTTTGCCGTGATCTTTTCCATCGCCCTCCTTTACGAAGCCTTCTACCTCGCGCCCGAGGCCGCATCGTTGAAGGAGTTCACCTGCACGGCGTACGCCATCAACGGCAAGATTTACGCGATAGGAACAATTCTGACGGCGATGCACTCCTACGGAGCTCTCGCGGACATTCAGAGAATCATCGACGTCGAGCACGCGGACCAGAGGACGCTGCGGGCGATTGAGACGTTCCTTTATACGGACTTTTACCCGGGAGCCGTCTTCGCCGTCAGCGTGCTCTCACTGGGACTGTCCTACAACGCCTGGCCGGTTCTCCTGATTTGGCAGTGCGTGCTTCGCGTTCGTGGTTCCGACTGTTCGGGGTGGAATGGAAGAGTCAGCAAGGACGTCGTCGATCACGGCGACGTCGAGAAGCACATGGGTGATGACGAGACGAAAGGGGAGAAGAAGTCTACGCCTTTGCTGGCGGCTGCTACTACTACTCAGCAGGATATTGCCACTCACCCTCGTGAAACCTGCGCGCATATCACCAGGCGCGACCAAGACGTTGACGACCTGTTTCTAATCTTCTCTTTTGTTGCCCTTATGGTCCTGATTTACCGTCAGTCCCCTTAGACGGTGCAAGGCTTTAGCGTCGTTAGTCTTTGGAGGAGCGCAGCTACGTGCAGTGGTCTTTTATACACCATGAAATCTGGAGGTTATGGGCGAAGATGACGCTGTGGACACGCCTGTGGAGGCCAAGGACGAAGAAAAGGGTTCGTGTCGTGGCCTCCAAGGAGGCTTTCTATTTCTGAACGGAAGATCCTCCACGCTTACAAAGTTTCACTGCTTGGTTTCTCGACTAGCTGACGACTTTCTTGCCATATTACCAGAGGCTCTTGTGGCAGAGCCATATCGTAGTTTCATAGAATAAACAACTGAAATGTTCATAGCTATTCACCTGGCGCGATTCATGAAAACGGCCACCATGACTGGCAGTGGTGGTCCGCCGTGAACAAACCTCCGACATTTTCTTTTCGTGTTCCCACGCCGAGAGTGAATCCCGCGTCATTCGCCACCAGCCGAAACTTTGGAGCCTCTCAGATACACCCAAAAGCCTGCCGCCGCCCTTAATGGAGTAGAGCTAAGAGGAGACTTTGCCATGTCTTCGGTTCTTGCAAGGCTGCATACCAACTCGGATGTCCACACGGCTCCCGAGACGACCTTGGGAGCACGCAACACCAGCAAGGGCCGCAGCTCTGATTCACAGGGTCCGGTAAAGCGAAGAAAAGACAGTCGAGGTCTTTCCCAAGGACCAAAAAGTCTCCACTGAATTATACCACCGCACCGAATCCGGACGTCTGAGCCCATACGCACACAACGCTGCCACACCAACAACTACATTTCCTGGCTCGGCACAAAGGTTTTCTTTCTCCCGCTTACACGTCGAGCGTTTCTCAGCGAAGAAATCCCCAGCCACCATGGCGCCAATTTTCCATCTCCAGATGATACCGATCGGTCCGGCCCTACCACCAGACATCACACACCGTTCCGAAGGACATCTCGAAGACGCCATCATCACAGCCTGCGTCTTCGGCTACGTAATATTGGGCATCGGGTCCTACTGCTGCATTAACAAAGGACACCTCGCGGGCCTGCCGGCCTGGTACAAGAACGCAGAAAGGGGCGGAAAAGCCAAGATGTTCCTCTGCTTATGGTGTTTCGGCATCCTCTGCCTCTGGCCACTCGCCCTCCCATCGTGGCTGGTAAAGCGATGCCGCAGACGTTGTGGGACTTGCCGCAACCAAAGAACAAACGCAAACACGGAAGTACGGGGCAGAACGCACCATAGGCAGGCCGTCGAGTTGGAGAGATGGCAGAACATTCCGCTGAACGATCGCAGGAATCACGGGGAACGCGTCGAGACTGGGAGGATTGTGTGGTGGCCAGGGACTCTCTCACCACCCGAGTTGATGCGCCAAGTATCTCCCAAGACTGTTGAAGAGGGTCCTCAACTTGATGATCCCGATGCACATGCTATTTGCGAGTCCGGACCAAAGTGCGAGAAGTGTAATTACTGAGGTTGGAACCCGGGTGTCAAGTGCTTTGAAATCGAGACTATATTCGTCTTCGGGGTCCAAGAGAAGAACAAAATAATGAATCGGGGAAGCAGTTGGCAAAATGTTCCGCTGTGGAATGCGCCAACAGTTAAAAGATTGCGCCGAGGGGGAATCGAACCCCCGGCTCCCCGACGCTGCTTGATGGCAACGGAGAATTTTACCACTAAACCATCGGCGCTTTCTGATGATTCATCAGGCGTAAATGCATCATATTCGCCATCCGTCACGGGGCGAGAGTTGGCCGTGGAGTTGCCGAGGGATCGCGACGTCTCAACGCAGAAGTCTCGACGTCCACCGAGGCGCGTCAAAGCCGCGAGCCCGCAGGAGGAGTTGGGAGAAGGGGGGCTCCACGTCTGAGACGTTGCGCATTCCGTTGGCTCTGTAGGCGATGACCGGACGGTCGAAGTCATGCATCAGCGTGCCACTAGAAGCTGAGAATTTACATCTTCCAGTGAAGAGTTCCGGGTGGGCTTTTCTCGGACACAGTGGTGGCCGGAAATATGTGTTGAATTCACCCACCGATTCCAAAACTTGGTCGCTCTTCTTGAGGGGCTAATCATTTCATACACCACACTTAGAGTCTGTCTGGCAGGACTCATGATATCTCAAGACGCTCTTTACATTCTTCTAGGGCATGGTTTACAGCTCACAGCATCAGCACCGCCAATCTTTCTTGCGCGCGTGAGGTGATCACTGCTCATTCCCGTCTCTCGATCAGCACCTCCAACCCTTCTTGAACCACAAAGAATGTCGCGTTCGCTTTCAGCGGCCGACCTGGATAGGCAAGCTCGATTTTGAAGTCCCTGAAGAGCCGCGGCACGACTTTGTTGATCTCCAGCAATGCCAGATTCCGTCCAATACACACGTGGCTGCCCCCTCCAAACTATCTTCCCGTAAGCTTCAGCCGATCAAGCCCGTAGAGTTGAACATACCTGGAACAGATATCTCTCCATCCTCTTGGCCTCTTCGATGTCTGCCAGCCACCTCTCTAGTCGATACTCATCCGCGTCATCGCCAAACGTGCGCTTATCGCGATGCAACACCCAACCGTTTAGGGCAATCTCTGTGCCGCCCGGAAAGAACTGACCGTCGAGCTCCGCACCTTCGGGTGGGACGATGCGGGTGATGTTCAGACCCACGGCAGGTCTCACACGCATGGCTTCCTTCAGGCAGGCTTGGAAGTACTGTAGTCCTTGGGCTTCCGTCCAAGAGATGTTCCCCGTTGGAGGCAAGGAGCCGGCTTGAACCGCGTCTGTAATCTCCTGGACGAGCCTGGCGTGGACTTTTGGCGACGACAACACGTGCCAGAAGAGCGACTGCATTGTTGAGGCAGTGGAATCTGACCCGGCGAATCTGTCTACCGTAAGTACGCGCAGTAACCGTGGAAAAAAAGACCGTCAGTTTACAAGGCTCCATGCGCAACCGCAAATACGTCTCCCTCGGTGAACTTTTCAGGGTCTTTCAGATGACCCTTTATCAAACTCGCCAACAGATCCTGTCTTTCGTCCTCGTTCCTCAACTTTCCCTCGCGCTCCTTGTCAAACGGTCGTCTTCTTTCCATCTCGCTCAAAGCAATTCTCGAGATCAGCGCATTCTTCGTGTCCAAGCTCGGAACCAGTTTCCACAGAGGGTTTCTCCGCAGCAGAAAATCCACCCAGGGAATCTGTCCCACGATGCCATTGTACGCCTGAGAACGATCTATCGTCGCAATTGCGTCCTCGACGTCCTTCCCCTCGGCCAAGAAACCAAAGCTTCGCGAGAATGCCACCTCCCCGAGCACGTCAAAGGCAAAGTAGTGCAGCCACGCCCCCAGGTCAACGGACTTGTTTACTTTGTAGTCCGTGTGTTGCCCGGTGAATCCGCCCAGCTTCGTTGCTAGGAGATCGATGGTGTCGTCAATGAAGGGGCTCAGGTGCTGCATCGCCGCCATGCTGTATGGAACATTCGCAACCTTCTTCTTCCGGGCGTGGGCCTCCTCGCTGACCTCGGTGAAGATGTCCGGGTTCTCCGGCGGAGGGAACACGCCGTAGAACGCCGTTTTGTGGAATCGCTTCCCGGCGCTCAGAACGTGCCGTGCGGCCTCAGGTGAAGCCAGCGAGACCTCGTTCGGCGCGGTGCGTACGATGGGACCATACTTGCGGTGCAGAGCGATGTGCTGCAGGTGTGAGCGGCCGGAGGCGGCGGTGATCACTTTCCAAAGGCAGGTCGTCGATGCGAGGAACGGGCCCGGGTAGCGGTGCAGCGGGGACAGGTATCGGGTGCGGAGGATGCTCCCTATCAGAACCAAAGGGACGATGATCGGCCAGTAGGTTCGGAGGAGGAGACCGGCCGTTTCAGTGAAGGTGTGGCTGTAATCGTTCGGGTTCGAAGATTCGAGAGGAGACTCCATAATTGGATGAGTGTGTGTGACTGACCTGAAATCTCCTAGGATGAGCTCCCACAAGCTTTAGAAGGTGTTAACCTTGACATACGGTGAAGAGAGGCAATGTTACGACTCTATGCGTGTGTGCCAAACAAACCAGGGGCCTTCGAGGACGGTACGACATTAATATCCCTTTGGCCGTGGGTCGTTTGCAATCCATCGAGATTGCCTCAGATACATGATCTATCGACTCAGCACATATATGCGATTCATGCCTCGTATCACTTACGAACCGGGGAAAGCCTATTGACATCACCGGCTGCGTATTTCGGTGCGCGAGACGGCCTCATCCACAGCGAACCGTCCGGCGTAGTTGGTTCGGGGACAGAATTGGTGTCCGAAAAGCTTAACGGCCAATGAAATAACTGCCGAAAGTCCCATGGTCATTGCGAAGGCTGAAGATGGTGATGCGGGGAGAGCGGCGATGCGGAGGGGCTTCGTCGCCGGGCCATCCTGGGGAAGGGATCGCTGGATCGATACATGTCCTTTACCTAAGCGGTCGAATCTGCAACTGATGCGAGAACGAGATTCAGGCAGGGTCTGTATGTCTGGTCACACGCTGGACGGAGACGATCTGGTATGCTGGCCCTGGTACGAGCACGCATCTCGAGAGATGAACATTGGGGCCCGATACTACTGACACGACGATCTTGAGAATATCGCAATATCCTAAATCAAGGAACGCGCAACCTGCCATGACGATGTTAGGCAGATGTCGAATTGAGCTAGGATTACAATTCCACATTGCAGCCCACGAGGCACGACAGTCTCTCGGTGGCTTTTAGGAATCTGAAGTTATTTGATCAGACGAGATCCAAGTTGGCGGGTAGTTTCAAGCTTACAATCAAAAAACACATACCCAACTTGCATCATCAGAACGCCCGTCAAGGCCTTGAAATCAAGCGATGACGGGCCGCACCCATCACTGTTCGGATTCTGGGTTCGCACCCGTAACGAGACTGACGTATATCCGACGATGATTATGAGCTGTAACATGAAGACAGAGTGCTGTAGCAGTCTGACTACCAGTCACACCGGGTAAGATTACACATCCCAACTAACGAGACTCGTTGCCTTGTGCGCCGGCAATTGGCGGAGATTTACGGAGATTTACGGAGATTTGGCGGGGTCTCAACGAGAGACAAGGCCTGACAGATCGGAAACTATCCGGAAACGATGAGAACAACAGGGCCTCCCGTTGGCAAAAGCACGGATTTGTCGATTCACTGACAAGTCGACAAAGCTGATGTGGAGTGGAGTCCGGACCGGAAAAGAGGAAACAAACAGGCCGCGACACAGATCGAAAGAAGAACGAAGGCGGCGGGAAGGCGTTGGCGGGAGAATCGCCGCAGCTGGGGCCCCCGCGAGGCGCCTCGGTCGTTCAACCCGCGAACCCGGGGACCGCGGCAGACGAAGAGGCGGGAAGTCCTTTGTCATCTAGACCTCGGGAGCGACCTCTCCACGTTGCGGACGGAGCCTAGGTAGATTCTCGGCACTTCCCAACGCACCGACATGAGCATCACGGGCGTGGCCTGCGTTACGCGACTTTGAGGCTCTAGGCTCTCTCGAGTCAGAATGGGGGGTGTGTGTGTGTGCTTCGTTTCCTTCGGGCAGAGTGGGACAATAACAGTACCCAGCATCGTCTGGTCTCGCTGATCGCGTCAGAAATGTTTTGAGGAAGTACAGTTCAGGGCCAGAGCTGCTTGAGCTTCTCGAGCTTCTTGACTCGAACGCTTGCCGGCTCGTATCCGTATACCATGCATCGACCAACGAAACGAGCTTGAGTCGTTCAGTGGCCCTGAGAAAGCTGTTGAATCCCGCCAAGAGACGTCGTCGTCACGGGGCAGCATTGACTGCCGAAGAAGAGGTTTACGATTGCTAAAAACCCACGGCAACGGTCGCAGGCCCCAAGCTGCGGAACGATGGAAGCAGCTTCCATTTGACTTGTCCGGAAGGACTGGGCGGCAAGACTCCTGATTAGCCAGAAGCCAGCACTCACCAGTAAATGAACGGTTAAAATCATGTTTCCAACTCTGGTTGCGGCCCTCCTCGGGCTTCGGGCCGAGGCCACCATCTCGAAACGGTTGTCAGTCTTTACACTATTGTCGATGGGCTAGCAAGTGACACTGGAACATGGGGGACGGATCGCGGCACAGCAAGGGGTGCCCGCTCTTGGAACGTCCGAGCTGCCCGGCACAGCCCAAGGTTGATGTCCAAAGAAGTAGGTAGGGGAGGGGACGATCTGTGACCAAATCCAGAGACCGTCTGAACCTTGAGTTGTGAGGTGTTGTCAAGAACGTGCGCGAGGGTGAGATCGAGCTGATGGATTAGATAGCGCTTATTGTCCAGAGCAAACGGGGATGTTGAGAGATACGTACCTGCCGCCGAAGCGCGTCGCGACTCGAGTTTCGTGGGCTGCTGGAGGTCCCGGGATGCTCCCTGAATATTCCACCAACAGGTGAGGGAAGGATGCTGGATTTCAAGTTTGGGGCAAGGCCCGGGTAAGGGTGGCGAGTGGTATTTCACCCGGTTCGACGATTCCGCAACCCTCCTCATGTCCTCTCCAGGGGTCTTTTTCATGGTAGAGCCCTAAAATCCGGGGTTGGAGGAGGTCCGCCTGGGTCATTCTTAGGGCGGCGGTCTTGGGGATTTGTTCGTGCCTCTGCGGCTTTCACTGACTACTGCATAGTACACCAGGCGGGAGCTAATACAAGCAGGTCGGACCGTCTCGCCCGTTCGCTGAGATGCTCAAAGTTTCGAGGCGGGTCAAACTAGAGTCTCCTCCCTGTCAGGCGAGGCGGACGAAGAATGAACTGTGTGATTATCGGAAGAATATCCGAAGCCGACCTCGCGTACCTTCGTATGGCCAGCGGCCGCAACGGTGTTCTGGCCTCAGTGATACGTGGTTATCCGAGACAGTGGATGGCCTCATTTCGTGCATAGAGATTGCGCCTAGGGGGCAAGGACATGCGCAATCTCGATGACGGAATTGCGCCAAGGCGTACAGCCGCCGCGTGATGGCGATATGCCACACCGCCTCATTGACGCAGATAGGGCGCATGGAGGGCGGAACTTGGAGGAAGATGGCGCTGTCGGCTTGCCAAGAGAACGACTGGGCGACGGTGGGACACTTGCCTCCACCAGCGACGCGGTTTGGTAAAGCGAAATGACGACGCCGTGGAATCGGGAAAAGCCCGCCGGTCATGTAACTGTAACTGCGGCAGATTGAAGTGGAAAACGCGCGTCTCCTCCAAGAGGCGAGAAGATGGTGAGTATGGATAAGGCATCTTGATGCGCTTCACTGTGCTTTATGCCAAGCTCGTGTTGGTAGGATATGAGGCTCCTTCGTCTCGATCAACGCGCGCACGGAGCTGGAGAAGGGCTGGCGGAATTACAGGAATGGAGTCGTTGGTACGGATATTTCGTGAGGCTTGATGCTTGACCAGTCTGGCATTTGGGCAGCAGCCAAGAACCATGCCGTGTAGGCCGGGAATGCAACGATGAAACTTTCCACGGACTGACAGTCGCATTTCACCCTAGCCAAGAGGCGTCTAGCGTCCTCGAGAAGAGCAATGTTAAGCACCCCGTTCAAGGTTCAAGGCGGGCGGGTCTGAGCATAAAGTTGGTGTGGAGGTGTCAGTCTTGAGGGTCACTAACAATTTGTTCAGTAACATCGCTCAATCTGGCAGATGATTATGGGCCTCTGGCGATGTCCCGTCATTACAAACTTTCAGGGACTATATTATATGTATCTCTTGCCCAAGTCCAGAAACTTTCCAAAAAAGGGGCAAATTATTTTTGGAGGATCAAAAAGCCTCTAAAGACGCCAGCCCTCCCACGAGGCTAATTAAGGGGGGAGCAAATTCCTTCCGATCGCGGAGTTGACGGAGGTACGACTCAGTAACAGCTTAGATCGCAGGAGTCTAGACTGCGTCTAGCGGCGCGCCATCGATGTCCTCATCCATGTGTCCATCCCGTTGCTTTCTGTCAGATCCTAAACCAAGCAATGTTGGGTTGCTAAGTGCCTCGTCCTTGAACCCGGGAAGATTCAACTTCACCGCAGAGACATCCCTGCAGGCGCATGTTCTTTGCGGACCAAGCAGCTGCGACGAACCAGGACAAGCTGAGCGGCTAAAATGGGCAAGGCTATGTATAGGTGATAATGAACGGGCGGATGGGTTATGGGTATTCGAGCGGATCACAAACGGCCAGATGCAAGTTGGTATCCATAAGCCCGCATAGCTTGAACATACTGGCAGACTGGAGAGTAAGGTGCATGCACTACTTCAGTAGAGAAAGTGGATGGGCAACGTGCAGACTGGAGACTGCAGCGCAACGACCTGCAGGAACGTGAGCAAGTGTAACTATACCCATGTGGCTGAATATAGGTGGCAAAAGGCACCAGAAGACCTGCAGGAACTCTGTCCCGAGAATCCGAGACCCCAAGCTGCGTGCTTGTGTCTCCGAATAGACCCGGACAAAACCAGCTATATCAAATGTATCACTGCCAACTAATTACTATGAAGTAGGTTCTTCACCCGCAGCTCCGAGACAACGTTCCAGCCCGTTTCTGCCCCGGCTTCGATCACTCTCCTCTAACCCGGACTCCCGGGAGCTAGCCCCAAGGCGCCGCTTCAGGGTTCTCGCTGATCTTCAACCATGAAGGAGGCCTCGGAGCTCTGCCTCCTCTCGAAATCCCGAATACAACTACTACGTAACCGAGTGCTCCGGAAAAGTTGGACTCTTACAGAATATCCGACTTCACCAGGCACAAACACACACCCTCATAGACGCAGCTGCACTCGCTACAAACCAAGAAACAGGTTCGGTCGTTCGTGCCCTCCATGCAATCGAGGGCACCCAGGCCTCAGGGTGGTAGGCTTGTCTGCAGTGGTCTACTGTGTATGCCGAGTCTCGAGTCACACCGCCCTGGACATTACGCAGTAACATCGGAACAGCATGCCGCCCATCTGATCTTCATGGAAAAGTCAAATTGTTCCCGACGGGGATGTAAACGTCGCGTTGTGACTGCACCGCCGCGACGTTTCAGGGGGGCCCAGCAGTGTTGCATGGAAGGCCGCTGGCTGAAGCAAAACGATGCGTCCTCGATTTCCAACTGTGTGCTATTTTGCAGCGTTGCTAAAGCACATTCTACCTCGATCTTTAAGAAGACGCACGCCCAACGAAGGTACCTCAACCAGACGATTCCCTTGGTCCCGTTTCCGCCCTCGTTCTCGTTTCTTTCCATCAAGGGCACGGACGAGCGCATATACTACCTGTTTTGATGCCCGCATGCGGCCATCTATACACCGACAGTCAGCATGGATGGAGGAGGCACGTCCTGAGGTACTGTAGCAGAGCTGAAGGGGCGCATGATGGAGGGGAGGGGGAAGGGAAGTCTGTTAGCTTGTGTTGGGTACATGGGACGCTCATTTCTACCAGCACAGACGCATACAGAAGAAGACGGATGGCACCGTACTCTGCACACACACATATTCATGGATCTTTATGTTGCAGTCGGGGACCCCTAATTCTCTCCTAGTGCTCTCTTGCCGTTCTGCGTTTGAAAAATCCTTCTGATGAACACCGTGGGAGGCAAGCTGAAAAAGCGTCTGCTGATGTACAGCCATTCAAGCCAAGCATACCCATCAGCAGCAGCTTAAGTTCAATACACTATTTCCTACCTTACCGTACCCTAAGCACATCTCCGTTCCCCAGCAGACACTTCCGTCCAATCCATTCCTTGTCCTCACCCCCATCCATCGAACAAACCGACTGAGTGCGTTCGTTCCGTTCCCTGGGCCATTTCTCCGCCGTGCCCTTCATCCAACCCCCGGTTCACCCGTCATCCGGACAGACCAAACGTCTCGAGTCTCCGTCCCGATACCCATCATTCCTCATGATCACGGATCAGACCGCTTTCACAGCCTGATAACTCGATCAAATCCATGCGCGCCATGCCCGAAGCTTATTTGCACCTCCCAGGCCCCTCTCCCAGCACTCCTTCGCACCCTCTAGTCAAGCACAACATAACATTCCTTCGACATACCACTTTCCTTCCTTAACTCCTCGGCTTTTACGCTACCTGGCCAACGCTGTCCGCTGCCACTCACAATCACGCATTTCCGTACTCGAACGTCCTACCGCGCACACCAAACCTCGCCCTTACTACCCGCACCACTCATCTTGCTGAGAACAGCAGAACAGCGCAGAATAACGCGAGACGACGGCTTGCCTACACAATACGAGGGAAGGAATCCGCAACGTCGAAGAGAAGGAGAATCAAGAAACAAGAAGCCCCCCGAACCAAACCCCGGACAAATCGATCAGAATAGTAATCATCCCGACCCGCCAACAGCCTCGTCGACCCAGATTTCTGACCTGTGTCACTCTTGTTCCCCCACAGAACTCTGTCTGTTGGAGCACCTCGAATGGCCTACCCCACCTGACATCCAATCAAGATGGTGAGTTAACATACGATTCTTCGCATAGCCTATCTCCGCCGGCCTCCCAGAACAATGTTTCTTGGACTCCAACGTCATCGCCGTTCTGCACTATCGTACTTCAACACCTTGATTCCGTCTCTAGTCCTTTGCTTCCCTTCTCGCAGAGGTTAGCTACTCATGGCCTCGTCTTACCCCGGCTAACCCTCCTTCAGCCTGTCGCAAAGGCTTGCGCGCCGTGCTATTACCAGAAATCAAAATGCACCTTCTCGGAGGGAAACCCACAATGTGACCGCTGTCTCACGAATGGCCGGGATTGCGTCTTCGTACGCCCCGTGCCTCGGTCAGCTGTCAAGGGACGGTCGAAGGTCGCCATCCGGAGCAAGATCATGGGCATGAATGGTAACATGCCTTATCCCACGCCAAACGCCAGGAAACCCAGTATAGCCTCGACGACACCGACCACGACAGCCTCAGCCGTGACCCGCGTGAGCCCTGCGCCGTGCCCAGCAACGCCAGAACCCAGCATAGCATCACTGTCGAATGGTGCTGGCAGCCCGCCCGACGACTCTTCCGACTCCTCATCCTCATCCGGCTCTGCTTCGAGCCCCCCCGCCAAAATCCTAGACTCTCTCAGCCCGTTTGGTAGCTCATTCAGCCGCTTGGATAGCGTCGAGAGGAACTCGCTGTCGCGACTGCTGCATAAAGCCAACTTTATGCAGTATTTCATCGGACCGACTTTTGTGGACAACATGCAGCTTGATATGACGGTTCATCTTTTCGCCATGTTCGATCAGGGCAAGAACGCTTACATTGCGATGTATAGTGCCTTTGCGGCGACTATGGGGTTGGATACGGGCGAGTATGACCCGGACGCGAATCTTCATCGAGGCGCGATGGCCGTCGAGCAGCTGCGGTCATGTCCACTGCCCACACTCAGGCGAGACGAGCTGTTGCCATGGGCAGGTCTGGGGTTGGGAATCGTTTACTTCTCCAACTTGGCTCTCGGTACGAGCGCGGCACCCGTCCGCCGATACGTCCTCAGTCACATCCGTCACCTACTCGGAACATCCTTGATCTCAAGCGAGCGGACACATTCCATCTTGATATTCATGACCGCGGTGGACATCAACGAATGCTTGATGCAACGTGAGCTTCCAGTTTGCGGCATCGCGCCGCCGGCAGAAGGTCACGTCGATGCGTACCTGGGCCTGTGCATGCCACTACTACAGCACATGTACGAGCTGAGCAGGATCAGCTACAGCCTTTATCACGAAATCGATGTCGAAGAACAGAAACAGGCGCTAGATGACGTGGAACAGGAAATCGAGGCGTGGCAGCCACGTATCCCACCCGACTTCACAAATCGCTTTACCACCGGAGAGGTCATCCACATGTTGGCGCAAAGCCGCATTTACAAGACGGCCGCGCTCCTCTTTATCCACCGGCTGAGGTACAATTTCGGGGAGAAGGACGATATGGCATCGGCCATGGCGAAGAGCATCATGTCCGACCTCAAGATGACGTTGACTGTATCGCAAGAAACCCAGCGCTGCGTCAGCTTCCCCTACACCCTCGCAGCCATTGAGGCACGGGGCGCGGGGGAGAGGGAGACGGCAATGGAGGCCATCAAGTCTCTCATCGACAGCTGCAACACCAAGTACCGAAACAACATGGAGGCTTTCCTCAAGGCCATGTGGGAAAGCAGGGACGCCAACCCCGGCTGTTCCTGGTTGGACCTCATGGCAAATCTTCCGCCGATATCGGTTGGTGTGTGAGTGCGGACAGCGGCGAGCGCGATATCCCTTTTATCTTCTTTCCCACTGTATGAAGTTCAAGGCTACATGCTATATTTAATCAGGCGAGAGACGGCGAGATATCACTTTGTTTACGTAACGGCTGATGGGATTTGCAGTGTATTTAGCGAGACAAGACGAAGATTGCTTGCCTACGCACTTTTTTGTTTATTCGACGACTGGGTCGATGCAACCCGAACAGACCTCGGGGGCTCATCCAAGCAAATGGTCACAAGGCGTGGTGGTGTCTGCAGGCGGCAGGGCGATTTGGGGCATGATGATTATTCCGCAGCATCGCCCAAAACGGAAAATGGAAAACGGGTATTCGTTCTAGAGATTACGGAAGGGAATGTACACGCCTGGGATGTCACGATTTTGGCCCAGGATATTTGTGACACCGTTCTCCCGTTGCAGAGCTCAATACAGATCCTCAACTGTTCACACACACACACACTCTAGGCCAGCGAGATGCGCGTAGGCCCGAACATGCTAGGCGGAGAAACAGACAGCCATGATCTCGATGCCCGAATGCTACGATACACCTGAAGATACTGTGAGGTAAGCGTTTCGTACGTTGATTCTGGCTGTGGCGGCACCTGGGTTTCATGCCAGCTTCGGATCTTGGCCGCGCCTAGACTTTACATTACATGGATGTTGTGCGCTTTGAAAAGGTTCTTTCATGGTAGGATCAACGTGTGTGGACCGACTCCGACTCCTCCTGCATGCACCTGTTGGGTGACCTCGCTTATTTACTTTCCAGTGTACGGAGGTCGCGGTCAAAAGTATTCGTACAGTCCCACTTTTTCTCACAGTGCCCAATCAGAAGCTAGCTAAACGTCAGCTTAACTACTAGCCCTACCACCACCCCTAATTACCCCTCTATACTATAGCGTCGTACGCAGTTAATTTTATCACTGCTATGATCGCAAAAAAAAACGCCGAATTTCTATTATATTGCTATAACTACCTAGCGCTACGATATATCGTTAATTTGACGTTATATTCAAACTCTTCTACCCTTATTTACTTAGTATTAGAATTTTCCCTATTAAAATTAGTATTATTATTAATTTCAGACTATTCTGCTTCCTTAGCGTGCTGCTACTATAGCGCGCTACCCTCTAAGTCGAGGTTATTAATCCTATTAATAACCTCCTGCTATAGGTTAATAATAGTAACTACTCTTACCTCCTCCTCCTCCTCTTCTACTAGAAACTTCGCAATCTCTACCTTTAATTTTTCTTACTCGTTAGCTATTAATACTAGTAGAGGTACCCCTTTTTTATATTTATTCCCCCCCTTTAGCTGAATTACTTATTAAATATTACGCTAGATATGCTCTACGAAGTGCTATAACTTTTTAATAAGGAAGTTCTTCTATCTTTCTTTCTATATATAGCTTAAGCAGGCATAGCTTATAATACTAGCAACGTATAGCTACTACTTAAGATATACCTATAGTAGCTCGATTACTAAGAGATCTAGTAAGTTAGCTAGCTATATTAAAAGCTATATACCAAACTTCGCCTAGAGCTTGCGGTTCTAACGCTAGGCGTGAGGACTAATATTATCCTCTTATGCGATTATTTTAACCCCTTCTCTATAGGTATATTACTATTATCTAATAAAAACTATAAATAGAGGCCTTAGAACTTCATACTAATACTAATACTAGTTAATACTACCTTTTTTCAAGCCCCGCGCTATAGCACCCGTCTCTATTAAATATTTCTACTACTTAGGCCTTAATAGCTTCCTCTTTAAGCGCGATATTCTTATAACCTCTATAGCTTCCTATTTAGCTCGATTTATAGCTTTATAGCATTTATTATATCGATCTATCTAATATTTATATTACTCTTGCATAGCTTTTAATTCTAGTAGCTATATATAATAGGGACCAACCTTATACTAGTAAAAGCAGCCCTAGAATATAAACTCGTATTTCCCCTTCTAATAGCGCTAAATATAGTAGTAGTTAAACGCTTCTTTTAGCCTATGCTATACCCTCTACTTCCTATGAACTATGCTAAGTATTACTACTATTTTATCGCTTTATATAACCCTCTTCTAGTCTTCGATTATCTAAGCGCTATACTCGAGAGCCTATTGAAATCGTTATCTCTTTTATTAGTTATTTAGGCCTAGCTTTATTATTAGTTTAATACTTTAAAATCTTTCGCTTTTTAGATATTAATATATAATTAACCTCGAAATAATTAGATTACTTTTAACAAATATATAGCAGATAATATTAGCTAATTACTATATCGAGTACTACCTTATTAATAAGTTTTTTATTAGAATATTAATAATCTAAACCTCAAGTTCTTTAATAATTTATATAGGGCGCCTACTTCGCAGGGTATTTATAATAAATACCTTAAGTATAGGCTCCCCTGGTTTCTATTTATAATTAATAGCTTTTTCCTATATCGAGGTAAACTATAAAGGTATCGAGGGGCTAAGAGCCACGGTCAGGTCAAACTAATAGCAGAAGCACCTAAAAGGTAGGATTAGTATTATTATACTACTTTTACTTACTTCTTCTAAGATCCTTTATTTCTAGCTTTTAGCGAGTATTTACTAGGTCTTCGCTATAAGGGTTCTATACCCTGGACCTATAGGCCTCTCTATCCCTTTAGCCTATACTAGCTGAGGTATCTCTAGCTTCTCTAGTCTAGGTATCTAATCCCTTATAATTATCCCCCTTCTAATTATAGTAGTCCTTACTATAAGATTAGGTATTATAAGTTAGCCCTCTATTATTATCCTTCTTAGCTATCTGGGGTAAGTCCCGGTCCTTTACTTATTACTACTATTATCTAGCATAGTAACTATTTGCTAAGTATTTACTAAAAGATAATAGGGCCCTTAGAGTTATAGATATAATAGCTAAGCCTATAGTCCTATTCCTTATAGTTCCTCTCCTTTTAAGCCCTTTTATGCTCTCTATCCGGGCTATTCTAAAGGGATCTTATTATTTCCTTTTAAAAGAGAGTAGTTATCCTTATAATAACTTCGTTTTTATTCTCCCGCTATTCGCCCTTTATCTAGCGAGTACTTTCTTATACTATACCCTTATAATAACTTCGTTTTTTATCCTATTATCCCCCTTCTAAACGGGCGCGTTATAAGGCTATAAAGTAAGTTAGATAGTAACTATTACTACTAATTCACTATATCTACCTCCTAGTAGGTAGTACCTGCTATAGTGAGTAATCGCTATTCTTTGCTATCCGAAGTCGTATCTACTTTTATAATAATTTAGCGAGGTCTCTTTAGCTATCTATAAAATAATAGCTTTTTCCCGCCCTATGGTTAGTCCTTTTCCCTCCTTATTATACTATTTTATTTAATAACTACTTTTATATTATCTAAGCCCTTTATTAAGCCTTTATAGACCCTTCTTATCCTTTAATACTTCCTTAAATATTATAAGCGCTAAGAGCCTTATTAGCTAACTCCTCGCTAAGTATAGCTTTACTAAGGCTAAACTTAGTAGTAGCAACTATTAGCATAACTAGGCGCGTAGTAGCGAACCCTGCGTTAGCTGCGCGCTATAGCTCCCTAAGAATACCTAGGTCGTCTATACCTATCGATATAATAGTGATTATATATACGAGTTATACCGAGTTCGTAGTATTAAGTGCTATAGGGTAAGTTTAGCGATCGTTTAGGGAAGGTATAGGCTAACTTTTCCTATTTCTAGATTCTTATTTATATTATTAATACTACTCGTTTCTATTAGAACTAAGTTAAGTATTATATCTATATAATTACTACTAGCTAGTATTAGTAGCGCGAGATCTTCTATATCTTTATAGCTATAGAGCAGGGGCAGGAGCTTCTCTAATACCTCTATAACTAGTTAATAAACCCTGCTAGTCTTAAGCCTAGTTCTAAGAACTATAAGAACTAACTCCTCGCTATAGGTATTGAGGAGAGTATAGCTTCATATACCTAGGCGCGTCTATAGGTTTCGCTTAAGGTAGGTTTCACCTTATAGTTAGTTTTACCCTTTTATTAATCTGATATATATTTATAAGCAGCTTATTAGGCTAAGGATAAGGTTTTAGTTAAAGAGATTATAATATAGCTTAATAATACTCTCCCTACTTATTTATATAATAAGACTTATATCTTTAAGTAAGCTACCTTTCTTAATAAGCTTACTAATATCCTAATAATATAACTTTCAAAGAGTAATACCTATATATCTATACTTCCTTTATAAGAGCTTTTAAAAGTCTAAGGTTCCTATATGCTTTATAATACTTATTACTAAGCTCCTATTGCTATCTTCGAGGTTATTAGTAGTAGCCCCGCGCCTCGACCTAATTCTTATAAGAAGGTTAGTAATAACTTAGTAATAGCTTAGTAATACTAGGTTTATAGTAGCGAGGAGGACGAGTCCTTAGCTATAGAGGATAGCAACTCTAATAATACTATGGAGAGCGATAGTTAGGGTAATAATAGTAATACTACTAGCGATAGCTCGGAGGAGGAGAGCGAGGATAATAATAATAATAACGAGGGTAATAATAATAATAATTAAGTAGTAATACTAGCGGAACTTTAGCGAAGGTATAATAGAATTCTATAGTAATATAAGGTTAAATACCTATAGGGTTTGCATTGCTTTTATAGGGGGGATCTTCTCTTAGCGTTTTAGCTATCTTATAGTTAATTAACTTTTCTTATTAATCTATACTACTCGTTATCTTACTTATAATATAACTTATACTACTATTTCTTAAATCTAGCGAGGATTTGCAAAGTATTTGCTAAGTATTCTTTATGCTCCTAGGTATTATACTCTACTAGCTAGCCTTTCTATTTAACTAAATATAAGGGGCTTATTAGCGCTTCCCTCTATAATATAATATCCTTAACTTCCTATTCCTCAGGGTCTTCTTTAAGGTCTAGGAGCTGCCCCTTAGTAAGCTTTTAGCTATATTATAGCTTAAGTAGAGCGATAGAGAAGATATTATATACTTTACTATACTTCTCTAGAAGTTATACTCTATAGGCGTTAAAGCCTACGACTTCTATAACTAATATAGGAATAAATCTTAGGGCGAGCTTTTACTAACCTTTTATAAAATAGAAGTTCTTTATTAAGAGTCCTATGACGTCTCTAATATTATATAATTATACTTTTCTTCTAGTATTCGCATTCTTAGCTTATATTTCTATTATATATTGCTAGGTCTTAGCTATTCTTTAGTAAACCTCTATTAGCTTCTTAAGCCTTTTATTAACCCCTTAGATCTTAATCTTTATATTTAGCAAATAGTAGTTAACTATTTGAGGATAGTATCCTATAAGGGCTTTAAATAGGGATATACTAATAGTAGCATATTTGCTATTATTATATAAAAATTCGGCTTTAACTAATTATATTACCTATTAGTTACGCAAGCCTTTACTAAACTTTATAAGATATATAGTTAAGGTTTAGTATATTCTTTTAGTCTAGCTATCTATCTATAGATACTATGCAGTAGAGATATACCTTTCTATATCTTAGGCCTTAGTCTAGTCTCGCTAGAACTAGCTAGTGATTAGTTTATCTTAGTTACTAATAATAGCCTTGGGCGTGCTATATTAGTACTCGATCTCTTAATATAGGATCCTCGCTAAACCCGCAGTATCTAGTCGCTTAGTTATCGCTAAGAACTATACTACTTTGGTTATCTAATATATAATTACTAGGATTATATTATAAGTAACTCCGTTATCTTAATAACTTTTTAGCAAGCTAGTTAAGAAGTCTAAAGAAATCTACTAGAATAGGTATATTAGTAGTTCTAGTATTTATAATAGCCTGTATAGCTTATGCTATAGCATATGCGCCCCTTAGTAGTGCGGGTACTTAGCGACGTATCGCTATATATCCTCTATTAAATATAGCTAATAAAACTTTTATAAGATTAGCTTAGCTATCTTATTTGCTCCTATATACCCTAATCTAGGCATATTATAGTAGTTCTTTAGGATTTTATAGCAGAGGGATCCCTCTTTTAGGATAATAAGTCTTCTTCTGAACTAAAGGATATTATTCCTATTAACTTAGTATCCTTAATATTCCCTAGTATCCTAGCGAACCTTAGCTATAATATCTCTATAGAAAGGGTCTTTAGCTTATAATCCTCTAACTATCTATTCGAGATCTGCACCTAGTTATAGCATATAAGCTATTTTATCCTAAATAAGCTCCCTTATTATAGCATATAGGATATATTATTCTAGTATAGTAACCCTAGCTCCCCCTAAGTCCTCTGGCTTATTGCTATTCTCTCATAGAGCATTTAGCATAGCACCTATATATGCTTTCGTACGGGTAATAGCGCTAATATATATACTTATATATAGTAGCTTATTAGTACCTATCGTAGGGTAGTGCTAACTTAAGGGTAAGGATCCCTTAACCTTAGAGCTAGCCCTCTAGCAAGGTTCTTATATGCTTCGCTAGATAGCTCGGGTATAAGTTCTTATAATAGCTATAGTTCCTTTAAGCTTAGCAATATGCTAGCGAATATTCGCTAAAAGCTAGCTAATAAGCCTATATTTCTTTCTAAAGGTAGGAAGTATATTATCTACTTTAATATCTTCTACTATATAGTTAGAGCGTTATAATAGTCTATCTATTAGATTAATAACCCCTAACTTATACTAGATTTCAAAGTTAAATACTAATAAGTAGTAAACCTATTATATAAGTCTTCTATAAATATCCCGCATAAGTAAGGCGAGTACTCCTTTTAGCGCTATATAGTCTATAAGTATTACGAATTTCTTAGGGAGTTCTTATAAGTATTATACTTAATAATCTAAACTTTTTATAATAGCAAGGGGTTCCTATTACCCTATAGTCTAGCACCTCTCTATATCTAAGAGCTTCCTTAACTAGAAGGCTATAGGGTGCTAAACTATGCTATACTTCTGCAAGAGCACGCTAGATACTACCTAAGTAGATATATTAGTCTTAACCCTAGTTTCTAATACTAGGTTATAGTATCTTAGTATTAGGGCTTTAGCAAATGCTTTCTAAAGAGTCTTAAATACGGTCTATATCTCCCCTATCTAAGCGAAGGCTCCCGACTTTATGCTATTCTAGCTTCTCTTGAGCATGCTATTTATAACGGCTATAATATAAGAATATCTTATAATAAACCTATAATAAAAGTTATAGAAACTAAGGAATACTTAGATATTTCTAAAAGACTTTAGCACTAGCTATTTAGCAACTACTTAGACTCTATCTAGGTCTATCCCGATATTATCCTAGGTAATATAGAACCCTAGAAAATCTACTTTTATCTAGTAGAAGTCGCACTTCTTTAGTTTTATAAATAGCTTAGTAGCCCTTAGGTAGTATAGGATAGTATAGAGATCCTTAGTATGCTATTCCCTTATATCTAAGTAGATTAGAATATTATCTAGGTATATAATATAGTAGGTATCTAAAAAGTTAGTAAGTATTTAGTAAATATATGCCTGAAAAGTTACTAGAGTATTTATAAGCTTAAATAATATTAAAGTATATTTGAAGTGCCTATATTATATTCTAAATGCTATTTTCTACCTATCTGCTTTATTAATTATAATTTAGTAGTATACCTCGCTTAAGTTAATCTTAGAAATAAACTTTGCTCTAGCGAGTTTATCTAGAAGCTTGCTAATTAGTAGTAGAGGATAACGGTTCTTTACTATGATTTTATTTAATCCCCTATAGTCTATATATAGTCGCAGGCTTCTATCCTTCTTAGGCATAAATAGCACTAGTGCTCCTATAGAGCTAGTTAAGCGGCGTATATAGCCTACTACTTCTATATCCTAGATATACTTAGCGAGTATTTATAACTACTCTATTAATATAGGGTATATAGGTCTATATAGGGGTTCTTTACTAGGTTTTAGTTTAATATAGTATACTACTCCCTTTAGCCTTAGAACTTTCTTTATATTCTCTTTATTAAAAATATTAATAAAGTCTTAAAGTTCCCTAGGAATCTTCTTCTCCTGCTTATTATCTAGCGAATCTTTACCTAAGGACTCTATATCCTTCTTATTAAGGCTTATAGCGCTTATTAGGTATATAATATAAGCTTATTAGCTATTTTCTATAATCTCTTGAATAATTACCTCTAGCTTAGCGAGTAAGAGGGGTTTATATAACTAGGTATATATATAGGTATCTATATAGATACCTTCCTATCCTATTAAGTTATTAGATAGAAGGATATCTCCTGCTCCTTTAAAGCGAGGGCTTATAATAAAAGCCTAGTAAATCTTCTATAAGTAATCCCGACTATCTATAAGGAAGAATATAAGCTAGTAGACCTTACCTATAGGTATAGGCCTTCCCTAGAAATCTACTAATTCAGGGGCTATAATATTAGTAGCCTCCTTTAGTTAGAGCTTCTTAATAAGATCTTCTTATATAATATTTATTACTGCGTAGGTATCTATATTAACCTCTAGTTTAACTTTATTAGATATTCGGAGCGCTAACGCCTATCCCTTAATAGTCTATCCTATTAGAACCGAGGTGATTTCTAGTATAGTACCCCTTAGGATTATATCTATACCTACTCGTTTCCTAAGTCTTTAGTATTAGTTATACTAGGTATTATAATTACGCTTATCCCGCCCCGTCTTAGGTTTAGGTTCTAGTTACTACCTATTAGCTATATATAGGTTTTAGTATAGTTAGGGGAGATATAGCTATACTTCTTATAGTTATAATATTAGGGTCCCCGGGAGTTATTAGATATACTACTAGCGCTAGGCGTTGCGCGAGTATCTGCTAAGCGGTTATTCTAGGATAGGGTCTCTAGGTAGCAATCCCTTGAGTCTATTAACCTAGGGGGTTATAAGCTATTCTTATAAGGGCGGTCTAGAGAGCCTAAGTATAGTTACTTATATAACTCGGAATAGCTAGTGGATATTCCCCTACGTCTCCCTTCTATAATCTCTTATAATCTTTATATATATAGGGTAATAGTATATATATTAGTATAGTTAATATCCTATCTAAAGAGTTTATCCTTTAGGGTCCTAATAAGGCCCTAAAAGAAGGCATATGCCTTTATATTACCTATGCTTAGCTTGCTAAGTACTTAGTTAATAGACTCCTATTAAGCTTAATATATAATTAGTTTCTTATTATCCTTCTAATAGCACTATCTTAAAGTATTATAATAGTTCTACTCTTAGAGCTTAGGTGCGATATGCTACCCTCTTATGAAAATTCTGAAGTCTTCCTATTTAGGGTCGATCTAGTTCTCTGACTTATTTATAAGTATTTGCTAATAATTCCGCTATTCTATTTATAGGGTATACTCTATTATACTTAAGGCCTACTAGATATACTAGCTATTAGAGCAGCTAGGGCGGTGCTTATAAGCCTCTTTAACTATAACGAGCTAATCTTTTCTTATTATACTAATAGATTCGCTAGTAAGGCGCGCTATATTATAATTCAGGGTTTTTTTTATAAACCTTAGGCAATTGCTTAGCGGGAGCTCGGTTACTTAATATAGTAGTAATTAGCTTATATTAGTTAGCTATTATAGTTATAATTTATTATATTAGTATTTAGCTAGTTGCTTTATCTAGCCCTCTAGCTTAGGCTAGCCTATTATCTATAGCTATAGATATCTAGCCCGTTAGCCCGTCTAGTCTATAGGAAGGGGTCTTATATTCCCTATTTTCCTATATATACTTATTATCTATATAGCAAGTATTTAGCATAGGTAGCTTATTCTCTTTAGGGCCCTTAGCCTCGCTTAAAGTATAGCTTCTTATCTCCCCTTATTAGCTCGTATTATCCTCTAATTACTTACTAGGGTTAGCTTCCTTATGTAGGTTTATATAGGCTATTTTACTCCGCTCTTAGTAAATATTAAGCATAGGCTCTTTAGCCTAATTAGTAGGCGTTACTCGGGTATATAATACTATTATTATTACTAACCTTCCTAAAGCAGGGTAGAAGCAAAAGAATTATAAAAGTATTAAGGGGCTAAGAGCTATAGTTAGGTTAAATTAATAATAGAAGCACTTAAAAGGTAGGATTAGTATTATTATATTACTTTTACTTACTTCTTCTAAGATCCTTTATTTCTAGCCTTTAGCAAGTATTCGCTAGGTCTTTGCTATAAGGGTTCTATACCCTAGACCTATAGGCCTCTCTATCCCTTCGGCCTATACTAGCCGAGGCGTCTCCGGCTTCTCCGGTCTGGGTATCCAGTCCCTTATATAAACGTGCTACGGGGTATCTCAAAGTCTCGATATAGCTAGGCAATTAACGCTTAGCCTAACCCCTATAGGGTTAGGATCCCTATATAGGTACTAAGATCCTATTCTCTTAACTTCACTAGCATTATGAATACTAATACTACGTAGTAGTATTAGTAGCGTCTTCTTATGAGGTAGGGTCCCCCCCCTTTTATAATTATATCAAAAAGAGTAGTTTAATCCAAAATAATAATATAGGCTAATTTTTAGTTAGGGTATCCTCGTTTTTTATCACCGAAGTTGCTGCTGAATCAGGCAAAAGATCGACTATAGTCAAAACCACGAAAACCTACCTATACTCGCACGGCGGCAGGGCCCCCCTGATGTATGAATACTTGACCGCGACCTCCGTACATAAGGCCTAATCCTCGCGGACTGTCATCTGGTCCGACCATACACACGGGGTGCAGAGTTCACCCCAAGACTCAAGATCACCGGCGGGGATCTTCCTGGACCAAGTGTCATCGCTGGATGAATGAGGTCGCCCTGGTCTCACAGTCGAAACGGGGGGAAAACGCATTCAGACGAAGTTGAGGAGCTCGGATAACGGCGAGCTTTTGCCGCTGTCACAAGACAGGCTTGCGGAGGGGTTGATGCTACTATTATCCCTTGGCTCTACTTGATTACGTCGCAATACAACCCATCGCTGTAGGCAGGGATAGCACCGCGATATGTGCGATGGATGCGTCTTTGGATGGATGCGTCTTTGCCGCGCGGGTGGTCATCGGTCGAGTTGGTCGTAGCTTTGCGACGAGGAGCGGGCCGAAAGTCATGTCCTGAATTTGGGGTGATCCCGTCCACTCGCGATGAGGCCTGATATGTACCATCGGAGATTTGATAATAGTGTCCCAATGACATCTGAATGGTCCTGGGAGGACGAATCTTGTGTCGATGGCGAGGGCATTAGTCTAACAAGCAAGCAACGGGCAAGTCTTGCCGGAGCGCCTTTGACCTCCTTTTCTTTTCTCCCTGTCTCTCTCTTGCTTCGCGTAAAATAGTTTCCTTAGGGCATAAATATCCTACCGGCGATCAGTACGGATCCTCAAACCGTTCGCCGAAGAATAGAAGTATTTAGCATCAGGCGAAGGCTCATTGCAACGCTTCGCAGAGCCCGGCCGGCGGGAGAGAAGGCCAGCACTAATCCAACTGGGCGGGTAAGAGAGCTTCCACGACGGGAGGGCGGCAACGAGAAAAAGGGTCCAGATTCCCGCCCAGCAGCAGAAGTAAAGGACAGCAGACGCGTGGAAGCGCCCAAATGCAGGATATTCGACGCATTCGGGAACCACGGGGGAGCTTAATATCCTGAGAGAAAGGCTTGTTGAAAGACGCAAGCGGACGGAGCGCACTCGGAACGCCAGAGTCTCGAGTGCTGAAGACGACAGTTCCCGGCCGGGTGCAAACAGCTCCATTACTGCTGCCCAGGCGAATGGTGACCGAGTCAGTCAGCCGTCTCCCCTCTTTCATGTATAAGCCCGAAAAAAAAAGCGAGCTGTCAGCAAGGGTCGGGTCGGCTTCGGCCTCGGCATCAGCTTCACCGCCGTGTCCGAGGTACGCTGGTCGTCCATAGTTTCAGTTCGCTCCCCTTCTTCCTAGCGATGACCATTCGCCGCAAAGCTGGACAGCTCCGTTCAGAACCTGGGTTTTTAAGGAGCCAAGATATTCTGCAAAGCCGTTCTGGTGCGGAGAACAAGGCTCGTCCCCCAGTCAGCAAACCTTATGACCGACCGACGCCATGGGCCTGGATTCCTCGTCCACCCCGACTACAGGCTCGGGGCCCTCGCCGACACAAGGCTCCGAGACGCCAAGGCCGGCGAGCCAATCACAGATCCCCACCGGCATCACCAGCGGGAGCGGGAGCGGGAGCGGGCTCGGGGGAGGCAGCGGCCGAAAGATAGAGCGGTCATGTAACCTATGCCACAAACGGAAGACGCGGTGCGACAAGAAGTCGCCGTGCTCGTCGTGTGCCCGCAGCGGGTCCCGCTGCTTCTACCCGCAAGCGGGCCAGCCGATACGCCGGGTCCGAAAGACCACCATCGCCGACGTGGCTAGCAGGATATCGGACCTGGAGAAGACGCTCGTCGCCAGGGCGGGTCGGCAACAGCAGCTCTTCCGCAGTCCAGCTTCACCGGCCGTGGAGACGGCGGCACCGGCGCCGCCTCCGACTGCTTCGACATATTCTGGGCCTTCGACGGCCCCGCCGCCGGGGTCGTATGCCAAGAGTCCTGGTGATGAGATCTTGGCGAGGAAAGGGACGCCAAGTCAGTACTTCGATGAGGTCCTCATCTCGAGGGTTATCGAAGAGGTAAAGACCCATTGCTCTTCAGTGATCGTGACGGGAGGATGTGCGGGCTGAGAATATGATGTAGGAACATGATATCCAGTCAGTCTTGACGACGCCTCGGAGCGAACATGCCACGCTGGCTGCGCCGTCACCATTCAACCCGATGGGTATCCTCTCCACCCCCGACCTCAAGACGGACATCGCAACGCTCTTGCCCCCGACATGGGGGGCGATAGAGTTGTGGAGGAATTACGTCGACAGCATCGAGATCTGCAACAAGGTCATTCACCGACCCACGGCGGAGATCCTCATCTACACAGCAATAGACGATCCTGCCAACGCACACCTCGAGGCGTTGGCCCTCACGTTCGCCGTGTTCTTCTTCTCGACGGTTGTTCTTGATGCGATCACAATCAAGAGAATAATCGGAGAAGACAAGGTCACCGCCCTTCATCGCTTCAAGACCGGCTTGGAACAGGCATTTGCCAAGGCCGACTTTCTCGACCACCCTTCGGTCAAGTTGCTAGAGGCTTTGGCTATCTACCTCGTGAGTTCAACCTCTTCAAACCACTCTTTCAGATCATGTCGTGCCAATAACAAGCCTCTAGGCCGCTCTTCGTATACACAACCCCGGCCGAGGTCTGTGGACTTTGAACGGCTTAGCCATTAGAGCGGCGCAGTCCATCGGCCTACACCGCGATGGCACCCGGCTCGGTCTTTCTCCCTTCGAATCCGAGATCCGCCGCCGGCTTTGGTGGCAACTGGTGGCCCGCGACGGCAGAGCTTCCGAGGACTACGGCATCCAGAACCCGACTAGCTTCAACCTGTCAGCCGGCGTGAACTACCCCTCCAATCTCGACGACAACGACCTGCATCCCGAGATGAAGGAACTTCCGCCGGCGAGACCAGGATGGACGCAAATGACTCTCGTGCTCATCAACATCCAAATTGCCAGCTCCTGGCATCAGCTCGCGGAGATTGCGTCGGCGTGGAAGGACAAGCCCGTTCCGGAATCCATCCGCAAGAAGATCGTCACTGACTTACGAGACTACGCAGAGGGGTTCCTGCGGCACTGCAACCCCGTCATCCCCCACCAGCGGCAAACGCTGCTCGTTGCGCGGTTCATCATCCGGAAAGTCGATCTCGTCACGAGGCAGCAGTGGCTCAGCCTCGAACGCCCAGAGGCTCGCGAGTCCTTCGCCACCGAGGAGAACCTCGACCAGGCGCTGGATATCCTCGAGGCGGGCATGAGTCTCGCGTCCGACGAGCTGCTCCGGCCGTACCACTGGGCCATGCGCGCCTATCCGCAATACCACATGATCCTCTACGCTTTGTGGCATCTCTGCGTCAGGCCGGAAGGGCCTAATGTCGATCGAGCGTGGAGGGCTGTAGACGCGGCTCTGGATAACGCGCGGCACGTCGGCGTAGGATCTGGGCCGGCGGAGAAGATGACGGTCTTGGAGGCCCTGAGGGCGAAGGCCCTGGCCATTCGCCAGGGCGTCGTCGCTGGAGCTGGTGAAAAGGAGAAGGAGGCTTATCCGACGCCTGGAGCGACTGACGAGAGGTCGGAGACTGAGGGGGCGGGAAACGTTTTGGATGGGATGAATGCTGTCGAGAGCATGGACTGGAACGCCGTCATGCAGGACTTCCCTGACTGGAGCACGCTGATGACGGAGTTCCAAACGGACGGGTTGGCATTCCCGAATTACCTGGAATAGAGGGGCTCCTGGCAAGATGCATTGACGGTCGTTGCGGCTTGATGGAGAGACGGTAGTGATATGACGGTCAATGAGTGATACTACTACACTCTGCCACATCAATTTAGAAAGTTTTGTGAAAACGTCAACGAACCAGAGAACGAACTCTGCTTGAATTTATGAAAATATCACGTTTGTGTCTTCTTCATTGTCGGCTTTGATTATGCGAGATGAGACGGGACTTTTAAATTGGCTGCTGAAAATCCTACACCCGCAAGTCTCTTATCTCGTTCCCGTTATCAGTTGCAGAGAGACTCGACATTGAGCGTCAAAGAGTTCGGTGCGGGGTGTCTGACGCGGTATCACCATTTCAGGTCGAGATGGCGTCACGCCGGGTTCGGCCCCGGCCCACCGAAACTCAAGATATCTCCAACCAGAGCCGATGCGGCCCAGAGACCCCAAGCAATTGATAAAGAGTGTGTATCCGCTTTCTGCAGTGCGTCTTGTACCCACCTAGTGTGCGCTCTGCATCGGAAAGCAGCTCACTTGAAATGACAGACAACTGGCCATGGGGAGCAACGGCCGGCAACTTCAGGTCGCTGTCATCGGCGCAGGTATCGCTGGCTTGACAGCGGCTATTGCGTTGAAGGACCATCCTGGAATCAATGTTCAGATTTACGACAAGGCAAAAGAGCTGCGAGAGATTGGCGCGTCGATCGCACTCGGACCAAATGGCTTGAGAACCCTAGAGAAACTTGGCGTCGACAATGCCCTCGACGATAAAATCGCTTTCCGCAACAAGTCAGGGTACCCCATGATATATAGGTCGGTGATGTTGCTGTCTGAGTTTCGGGTAGGTTCTGATGAGCAGCAGGCACTATAAAACCAGCGAAATCGTCTCGGTGGACGAGCATCATGGCCACGTCGAGCCCCGCCATCAGACGGCTCGATTCCACAGGCCGCATCTGCAGCAGGCTCTTCTCAAGCATATCGACCGATCACAAGTCCACCTCAACAAGGCGTTTAGCGACATCGAGAATGACCGGTCCACGGGGAGGTTGACTATCAACTTTACCGACGGCACGTTCACCGAGGCTGACGTCCTGCTCGGCGCTGACGGCATTCACTCCGGAGTACGGAGCTTTTACGTGCCGTCTTCTCGGTCAAAGTGGACCGGCTGGACGGCCTTTCGCGCCGTATACCCTATCTCGCATGTTGCTCATATTCCCGATATTCCGGATGAAGCGGAGCACTGGTGGGGTGTCGATCGAACGTGGTTCATGTCGAAGCTGGGCCGAGGCTTGTTCTGCATCGTCGCGTCCCATCAGAGCGACCCCGACGCGAAGGATGCGTTGTATAAGGATACGGCATGGAATACGGACACCGATGTGAATTTGCTGAAGGAGCATTATAAGGACTGGCATCGGTTGGTGAGAGAGATCATTGATGCTACGCCGGCAGACTCGCTAAAGGTGTATCCCAACGCTTCCGCACATGGGCTGGACAGCTGGGTCCTCGGAGACGGGCGGGTGACGTTTGCCGGCGATGCGGCACATGCCCATGGCGGTGCGTTTGCGGCGGGCGGGAGTCTGGCCATTGACGATGCGTGGGCTTTTGCGACTTCTCTTCAGCATGTGTTCCCTCCCAACGCATTAGAGCTACCCCCAGCTGATGACATTCGGAGGGCTTTGAGGCTGTATGAGAAGACGAGGAAGGCGCACACCGATAGGGTCCTTGATACGGTGCACTCGACGAATGCGAAGAAGATCGAGAGAGTGGGCAAGGCTGAGACGGATGAGGAGCTGCGGGCGAGGATGAAGAATCGTGTTGAGCCCGTCTGGATTCACGAGCATGATGTAGAGGCGGTGTTTAGGCAGACCCTGGCCGACGAAGGGGCGAGTGAGTCGAGAGGGGCAGAGGTTCAGATAGAGAGCCGGCTCTAGATCCGTAGATGGTTCTGAGTCAGGTAGAGTCACGTCAACTTGTACTCGCTTGAGAGTGAACAGTGTTGTCTGAGAGTTCTCGAAGCCTGCTGTCAGGGTATCTTTACGGCATGCTTCAAGTATGCCTGAGAAACTCATCATGATTTAGCACACGAATTGAGGTATGAGAATGGCAGTGAGGCTTCGGGTGGTCCCTGCGCTAGCTGCCGTTGTGGTGTACCGTGTGCCCAGGGCCCCAGTGTCACTGCAGAGTCCAGCCGCCCTGAGGCGCTTGACCGTTAAAGTGGATCATCAGCGCGCGCGGGTCTTTCATTGGCCAACGGCGCACCTGTTTTCCGCTAACCGCCCTTCCCGAGGTGTCCGTGCTCTTGGGCCAATGAAAGAACTCGTGCGGCCCCCACCTGCGTCTTCCCGTCCGGTGGTTCCATTTCTCCCGTCGCGCCGTCGCGCCGTCGCGCGGCTCGCGCCCTCTCGCTCTAGAGTAGCTACTTATCGCCTGGCAGCTCAAAGCTGATAGTGGGATGTGCCTCGTACACTCCTTCCCCAAGCTCCCTCTGTCCTAAGTTGTCTCGCCTCGTCGCAGCCAGCCGCTCTCACCCTTGCGAGGCATCGGGAGGCTGCATTTCGGGAAAGCAGAGGTCACTCGTCACGGGAGCGACTCTGCTTTACTGGCTTCTGGCACTCGAAGCTGCTTGCTGCCGTCAATTGTGTCACCCCGCTTCACTCCTGCTGTTGCGCATGACGGCTGAGCATCCTCGTCTTGTGCTTGCGCCTCTCGGTATGGCCCAGTCTTGCTTCCCTCTGATGTCTCCTGCACCGGCATCATGAAGACCTGATTGATTGGTCTTCTCACAACCCTCAAGGCATGCTCTCACCTCACCGAAGGTCCGCGAGGCCATTTCTCACACGTGCTCTACCGACTAGCGATCCCATCATGGTACCGCCAACGAAGCCATCACAATCTGCCCCAAGGACCCCCAGGAAGCCCAGACAAGCCGAACGAGTCATCGAGACCATCGAGAAGCTCAACCGCGACTACAATCTCGCCATCGAAATACCCGACGTCACCCTCACACCTCTCAAGATCTCGAGTCGCGCCAAACACGACGCTGCCTTCGCCCGAAGCGACAAGATCGTCCGTGGCATCCGGTACCACTGCTTCCAGCACACCACAACTCTTGATAAGATCTTGCACTCTTTCCACATGGAAGCACGTGCCGCAAGCCAGAAATGGATACGCTTGAGCGATTGCTACGATGAAAGTAGTCCGGCTGCCCCAGAGCCCCCGAAAGCCGCCTCGCCGGGGGAGGTGCTGGATCTCCAAGAGACGCTGATCAGTGTCCTGGAGCGCGCGAATCCGAATCCAAAGGTGAGAGCCAGAACGTTTGCACGCGCTCAAAGCGGCCCGGCCGTTCTCGCCTCCACCGAGACACCGAAATCCAAAAGAAGACACCTGAATGACAGCAAGAGAGACTCGCCCAAGAGAGTGAAGGCGAGCCCTCCACAAGCCGAAGACGTTGAAGAAGTCATCGCAGATACTCTGGACAAGGTCCCGAGTCGTTCAAGATCTGCTAAGCCCGAGCTACTTTCTGCTCAGTTCGCCAGGTCGCCAGGCGAAGCTAATCAGAGAAACTCCAACTCGGATGTCCCGCCTAACGTTCCTCCCGCGGCCAAGGAAAGCGTTTATGGCAATCCTTCCGTGGTGACGTCGGCCAGCACAAGCCGCGCTTCGATATTCTCTGTCGCCCAGGGGCCGCTTCCAAGCACCCAGGACACAGTGCCGAGCCTCGAGGCTAAGAGGGGAACTCCCTTGGTTTCGCAGGAGCCTAAGTCATCCCAATCACACGACTTCTTCCCGGCATCTTCTGGTCATCTTGATGCTCTCAACGTATCCTTCACCGAGCACGAAGCGGAGGCTTCTTCAAGACTTTACACTAAGCCTCCAGGCTATGCGCCAACGCCCGCCGGCAGTTCCCCTGGTCTGACCACCATCTACTCCGAAATCTCAGGCATAGACGATCCGGCTCTGTATCAACCCATATCAAGCCCTCTCAAACGGTCCGAGCCGGTCACTCTTCCGTCTCGGCTTGACGCCACCTGGCGTGAGTTTCCAGGCCCCCTACCCGACCTACGGCTGCGTCCATGCTACGGTAGCCATAGCCTCGCGCTCACACGCTGACCAGTTGCTAGCAAGATTTCCGGCTTGGCTCAACCGGGCTCCCTTCGCCGTTGCGTGGGAAATCACCCGCATCGCTCTTCACTGCGGCGTCGACCTTGGCGAGGTAGTCATGTCGTACGAGGAAGCCCGGATCAACTATAACAACTTGTGGAAGACACTGCAGTCGCATCCCTCTTTTGCTGGGAAGAATTTCCCAGAGAGACCTACCATTGATGCTTGGACTGCAGGGCTAAGCGGCTTTCAGTCTCCCCGAGGGCAGCATGTTACTTTTACAGCCTCTCTCACCCAAACGAAGAAGACCAAGTCAGGCCCAATATTCTCTTTAACGATGGATCCAATCGCTCTGGATCAAGGCTGCCGCCTGCACCGCAAATTTGGCTCTGATCGCTTCTTGGAGCTGGTGATCCCTTCACCAAACTCATGGGAACGGCCAATCAGTGATCCCGATGTGTCGCAAGAGGTCATCCGCTGGTTTACTTCCCGCTTGCACTATCTTGCGGGTAGGCAGTGGCGGGCTTTCTATGCCAGAGACGCCGGGCACAAGAAGCCTCAAACCAACGTGAGCCTTGGTCCCGATCCCAAGCCCGTCTTCAAAGAAAGATTGAACCTCTTCGCGGAGAATGGGAACAGTTTCCACCCCACTCTTCCAATTGGCGCTACGCCCATGGATACGCCCCGCGAGCTAAGGGTCAAATCGGGAGTTCAAGAAATGCTCGACTGGTTATTGCAGCTCGACAGCAACGAGTTTCAGCCGTACCTCAAGCTGTTCGCCCGCATCCAGCTCGGTAGGCTTGGGACATTCTGCGTTATGCTCGCTTAGCATCTGACGTATTCACAGGACTCAGCAAGACGACACCAGTGGTTGTTCTCGACCAAAGCCAGATACGGCATCGACATGCAGACTTAGTGTCGCCCACAGGCAGAGTCATGAATGATGGCATCGGGCTTATGTCGCGGTCACTTGCCCGCAAGATCAAAGACGTCCTGGGTCTAAGTGACGTGCCATCTGCTATACAGGGTCGATTCGGCTCGGCGAAGGGCATGTGGCTGATAGACATCGAGGACTCTGGCGACGATCTTTGGATAGAAACGTGGCCATCTCAGCGGAAATGGAACTGCGACTTTTCTGATGCGCAACATCGGACTCTCGAAGTCCGAGCTCATGCCGTAGAGCCCCGATCGGCAAGTCTGAATGTGCAGTTCCTGCCTGTCCTAGAAGATCGCGCGATCGATAAGCCTGCTATGCGGCAGGCGATTGGGAACAGTCTGGTGGACGAGCTCAACCGAGAACTGGAGGGCCAGAAAAGTGCCATGAAATACCCTGTTCAATTTCGACAGTGGATTAACGAGAACTCACTGAGTAGAAAGCAGCGCTTATTCAACAACCGGGTGCCCTTTCTGGCCGGTCTCCCCGATTCTCCTGAGGAGACGATGAACTTTCTGATCGACGGTGGATTCGAGCCCTCGAAGCAAAAGTACCTGCAAGAAATCGCGTGGAACCTTCGACGGACGAAATGCGAGAATCTCAAGAAGAAGATGAGCATCAAAATTCCCAACTCAGCCTACTTGTTCATGGTCGTCGACTTTTGGGGATCCTTGGAAGAAAACGAGGTGCACGTGAGCTTTTCGTCCAAGTTCCAAACCGATTCCTTCTCCGACTCCATGCTCCATGCGTGCGATGTCCTCGTCGCCCGATCCCCCGCTCACTTTGTGAGCGACGTCCAGCGAGTCAAGGCCGTCTTCAAACCGGAGTTACATGCATTGAAAGATGTCATCGTCTTTTCGGCGAAAGGAGATGTTCCTCTGGCTGACAAGTTATCAGGCGGCGACTACGACGGAGACAAAGCATGGGTCTGCTGGGAACCCACCATAGTTTCCAACTTCAAGAACCAAGACGTGCCACCAAGCCCGGACTTGTCAAGATATCTTAGGAAGGACAAGACGGCCTACGCGGAGTTGGTGCGCCAATACGGCAAAGCTGGAGCTGTGTCCGAGATGATAGACAGGAGTATTTCGTTTGGCATGCGCCCGAGCTTTTTGGGAATAGCAACGAATTTCAAGGAACGGCTGTGTTACCGAGTGAACAGTGTCAATAACGACTACGCTCTGTATCTGAGTACACTCCTTGGAAACCTTGTCGACCAATCCAAACAAGGTTTCGAGTTTACCGCAGACGACTGGAAAAGATTCCGCCGGGAGTTGCTCGACAGCCACAAATTCAAGGACCTGGACGAACCGGCTTACAAGAGCGAGAGTTGGTCCAGTAGAGGGAACCCAGCCCACATCATTGACTACCTTAAATTCAAGGTAGCAAAGCCAACCATTGATAAGGAGCTGCGAAGGTTCCATAGAGCGATGAACTCAAGGTCCTCTACCGAGCTAAAATCTCTGCAGCTGAGCGGAAGCGACGATAAAGATCAAACAGCCGAGTACTTCGACTCAGATCTGATCAAGCCTCATAATGAGTTTGAGAAACTCATATTGACAACGCCAGTCTTTAAGAGAATCCTGCACAATTTGAAAAAGGACCTGCTGGCGCTTGAGGACCGGTGGCGCAAAAGCGTTGCGTCAGCCAAGGATGATGTTCCCAGTCGAATGCTCGAGGTATATGAGCTATGGTGCGCCATAGAACCGCGAGCAGACGAAGACGATGAGCTTAATGCGCTGCAGATGGCGTACCTGAAGCCATCGTATGTGGACGAAGACCACACGACGTGGGCGTTGATCCGCGCGAGCACCCTCTTCAAATACTGGGGCACTCGCAAGCCTACCTTTGTCTGGCGGATGGCTGGCATCCAATTGCAGTTCATCAAGTCGATGACAACCGGCTCTCGCGACTGCGTCCCCGTCACCGTGGTGCCACGCATATATGCGGCGTTGAAGCCGGACGCCAAGTTCATCGCGCAGGCCGTCTCGAAGGAGGGAGGCTCGGAATACCCTGGGGTCGACTCGGACGGTGAAGGTTTCGTGGGCGAGGAGTAGTTCTCTGGTACATCCCCTATGTCGTTGCATAGACGTCGCCATGGCTGCTGCCTGGGCGCCCGGCTGTCAAGGGACTTTTCAAATGGAGAGTCTCCACTGCTTTCGGTTCATGTCGGAGGTCGAATCAACGGTGAAGATTGAATTTGGTTTTCGTTTAGAGCGTTTCGCGTGGATACCCTTTTCTGTCATGTTAGACGGGACTTTGCATCATCGGAGTAATAATAGTCTTGAGAATAGAGTTCGGTTTTGTCCCGATGCTCAGAGTATGGTTTGGCTTCGCTGCTATTGTGGCCATCCCGCCGATAAACGAACTGGAGCCAAAACTGAGCGAGAAGATGCCCATGGAAGACGAAAACACTGATCGCTGTCCACAAGGTACCGTGGCGAGGAAAACTTGAGTTTTCTCCGGTACGTCAATATAAGAATCACACAGGTATAAGGAGGTGAAGGCCTCGTGCATCCGTCCCATTCTCCTCGCACCCTTCTCATCGTCCTTCACTTTCCGTCATTCTCGTCTGCGGCTTCGAAAACCACGCCACCTAGCGAATTCGACTCGTTTGGACGCTGAATCTCTTACAAAATGGACGCCGACTTTGCTGAGGCATTTCCCTTATTGGAGGCCGAGAACATTCGGAGGGAGGCCAAATCCGAGGTCCTCAACTTGTTCCCCTGGATGGGTCTTGCCCCTGGAATCAACATAGTCCCTCCTAAGCCGATGAAGGCTCGAACTCTGGACTGGCTTGACAACGAGATCTTGAAGGACAAATGCTCGTCTGACCAGCCGAGAAGTCGAATTCGGATGGGCGAGATTCTGGAAGTATTTGCTTCTAACGGCGTCACTTGTTCGCGTTCGAGCAGGTCGCCGGGCTCCCAGTCCGACGCAAGCAAGAAGGATGAGGCCATGAACGATGTCAAGAACATCACAAACGGAGTCGTCACGTCCGACACAGCTCAAGAGAATGGCCCTGCCTCTCAGCCCGAGGCCATAGGTGCCCAGTCTCTGACGCCCAAGGCCTCTGCTGGCTTCGAGCAATGGAAGAAGGACCACGTCATAAACGTTAGCAACCCTCCCCGACAATCCACGAGCCGTGAATCTCGCTCGGAAAAGGTTATGAAGCAGCCGCCGCTGCCGCTGCCGTGGGCTGTCATGCCCGGACGCAACACCCCAGAGAGCGAGCCCGATAACAAAACCACCACGCTCTGTAACTGCAAGCGCCCGCGCGACGTCTCTTCTTGGACGCCAAAGCTCCCGCCTCGCGGTTCATTACCTTACGAGAAGTGCTTCATGCCAGAACCATACTATTCACTAGGCCCCCATCCCCGTTCTACCGGGTGTCCCCTAGCGACTCGCACGCCCACTCACAACGGAGCGTCGCCAGCGCCGCCGCCGCCGCCGCCGCCGCCGCCGCCGGTGTCATCGCAGTCGCGGAAACCGGAAGGGAGGTTCGACGCGGAAAAGGCGTTCCAGGATTTGATTTCCAAGCTGCGCAGATGGCACCTCTCGACCGCGGCGAGCGTCAAGGCTGTGCAGGAGGACTTGAACAGGGCCTCGGCTTCGGCGGACAAGTTGCAGAAGAACATGGAGGCGCAGCAGCGGGCTTTCGAGTTGGATGCTGTCGATAGCGCAGTTTCTCGTCCTTCAGTCCCTGCTGCACCGACTTCGGGCCCTTCTGGCATCTATCCTGGTGCCACGAACCCATCTTTTCCTCACGCTCGTGCCTCTGCTGTTGCACGTAGACGTGATCCGCCGGCTCACTTCCCCTACTCCCCTCCGAGCCCGATGAGTTACGAACGCGAACGCGCCCCGCAAGCTCCTCGTTGGAATTCCGACAGCGCCATTGCCGCTGCGTTCCCTCACCCTCCTGTCTTTGCAACACCACCTCCGGGTTCTCCCGGCATGTATCCTACTGGTTCGAATCCTCGGTTTGCCTCTTTTCTCGGACGTGGGTCCTTGGTTGACGTTCCCTATTTCCCTCCGGCCCCTATGAGTTATGAGCGCGGACGCGGTCCAGAAGCTTTTCGGCGGACTGCCGAGGATGACAATATTGCTCCCGTCAATCGTACCGTAACGACGGGGACGAGGACTGCCCCTGCTACCATTAATACGGTGCAAGCGCCTCTCGATTCAAGGGCCTCCGCAGAGGCAGCCAGATGGATGGACTCTTGTTTCCCTTCACATACCCCTTTCTCTACTCCTTCGAACCTCACGAACCTTGATTGCGCGTTCCTGGCCCCGGAAGATCCCAGTCCGCGTTCAAGGTCACCAACGAAGTTTGCAAGCCCTCATGCGACGACATCGCAGTCGCCGAATAGCATTGCTTCTATTCTCAACCCGCGCGGCCCTTCCGAGGAGAAAGCTGGTGGTGAAGAGGACGGCTCGGATGAAGAAGACGGCTCTGATGAAGAAGACGGCTCTGATGAAGAGGACGATAGTAATGAAGAGGACGATGGTAATGAAGAGAACAATGAGGATGACGAGATCGGGAGCGAGGTCGAGGGCGACAAAGAGGGTGAAGACGAAGACGAAGATGTGATGTCGGACTGCAATCTTTCTGAAACCTCTGGGTATGACAAGATTGACGCCGAAGACGATGAGAGTCAGTGCGGCTCGGACACGACTGGAGAGTTCACGCTGCTCTGATAGATGGGCAGTCCTTCGGGATACAGAGTCGGAAAGGCGAGAGTTCTTTCACCTGAGTTCATGTGGACGGGAAAGGGCTGGGTGCCTCACAACCCAGCTGCCACCAACCACGACGTTGGTGAAAAGGTTGATTAGTTAGGTTAGGAAATGAGAGCTCAGTGCAAGTAAAGAATGCTTGAACTATGAGACATGTTCAAACATGAAAATATCACAAGTCTTATCGAGGATCACTCACTATGGGCTCATTCGGATGACTTCGTTGCTGTGGTGCCCCGTGAGTTACACACCCTTCTGTTCGGTGCCACAACAGATCTTGCCAGAACAGGGACGCCAATGTATGCGTCACTTTGGACATAGATTATAAGTAAATGAGAGTGGTGAAGAAGCAGTGGAATTCTGAACTGGGCATCTTGTTCATCGACCAATTTCTCGTATTCACTAAGTCTACCTGACCTTAGGCTATGTGGTGAGGTCCGTGCCGTGAGATGTCACTGAGATGTGGCTGGGGACTGGGAAGGAACGCCCTGCCTCGGTCCGCCTATAAGGCGCGCTGTCCGACAGGCTGGCTGCACGCGATCACCTGCCGCAGAAATCTCACCCTTCCTTGAACGCCGTCTTACCTCAGACACAGCCAGCCATATAACACAACGGAGGGCTGCATTACATTTCGTTTTGTTTGTTGCAAGGGCGACACTCTTTTCAAACGGCTGACCGTCCCGTGTTGCAGAAATTAAAAAGTCTCTGCGCTTGTCGAAAACGCGACAACTTCACGTCCACCTTTCTCGAGGGGGGGGGGGGGGGGGGGGGGGGGGGGGGGGGGGGGGGGGGGGGGG
>JAOQIF010000020.1:0-20217 GCA_026260285.1 Colletotrichum sansevieriae | reverse complement strand
AAACCGCCAAAAATCCCCGCCCCCTTTTTTTTTGGCCCCCCCCCCCCCCCCCCCGCCGTCTTCACCGATATTCACATCACTACCACTAATTACCTTACCACACAGCTGCTGCATCCGCTGTCCGCCTTCCCTCATCCCTCATCCCTCGCCAAGTCCAGCTGCTCGCTTTTGGAGGGAGATCCTTGCCTGTTTCCACCAAACGCAGCGCTGCACTGCAACCATGATGCAGCGCGCTGCATGCCGACCCGTCCGCGTCGGCCTCCGCCTCTCTCGGGTCACCGCCGTCCGCACCGCGCCGCGATGGACGCGTTCCCACTCGGCCGGCCGTCCCTCCGTCCGTCCGCCCGGCTCGAGACCCTCCCGTGCGCCACAGACCGTCCTGGCCCTGGTGTCCGTCGCGGGTGGCATGGGCCTTGCCCATTGGCTTCAAAACGACTCCGACGTCATCCCGAGGCTCGGATCCGGGCCCGTTGACCTGGATGCTCTCACCGTCTCCCCGGTCGGCGCCGGCAGCTTCGAGAAGGCGGATGCGAAGCTCCGCGAAGATGTCTTTGTCGGCTCATTCAAGGCCGAGGGCAAGCACACCTACGTCCATGCTGCCAGAGTGTCGAGCAACCACCCCGTGGAGGATATGATGGCCCTCTCCCTGGCTCCCGGCGTTGGAAAGTCCGAGACTTTGTTCAATGGCGTCTACGACGGTCACGCGTTGGTGCCACCGCCAAAACTCCCGTGACTATTGCGTCGCTAACCCTCTCACAGCGGATGGGCGACTTCAGCTGTCCTCAAGGAGGCCCTGATCCCTGCGGTATCAGCCGCCCTCACGCAACTCCCCAAGGGCGCCCCAGACAGCTCGATCGACTCGACCATCACCAAGGCCTTCACCAGTCTCGACGATCTCCTCTTTTCACGCGCCAAGAAAGCCGTCGACGGCCTCAAAGCCGGCACGTGCGAGCCCGCCGACTCTCGCGTGACCGCCGCTCTCGCCCCCGTCACCGCCGGCTCCTGCGCCCTCCTTTCGATCTTCGAACCCGCAACTTCAACCCTCCGCATCGCGTGCACCGGCGACTCCCGTGCGGTGCTCGGATCACAACCTGCCGGATCCGCTACCTACTCTGCCCGTGCACTCTCCGAGGACCAAAACGGCCGCAACCAGGACGAGTTCGACAGACTTGCCAAGCAGCATCCCGGTGAGGAGGCCGACATGATTGACCCAAAGTCGGGACGTCTGTTCGGCATCGCCGTCACCCGCGCTTTCGGCGACCACCGCTGGAAGTGGGACAACGACTTCATCACCTACATCCACAACAACTTCTGGGGCTCGGGCCCGCGTCCCAAGACGAAGACGGGACCCTACATGACCGCCGCGCCCGTCGTCACGACTACCAAGATCGAGGGTCCCTCCTTTGTCATCCTGGCTTCGGACGGTCTCTGGGACCACATCTCGTCAGAGAACGCCGTCGAGTGCGTCTCGCGATGGATCGCCGCCAAGAAAGCCGGCAAGACCACGCCCAAGAACAAGCTCGCCGCCAACCCCGGCCAGAGGAGCGAGATAGACATGCAGTACGGATGGCCCAACTGGGCCGCCAAGCCCGAGAACTTTGTCGTCGAGGACCTCGACAACGCCGCGGTGCACCTGATCAAGAACGCCCTCGGAGGCGCTCGTCGCTCTCTCTTCACCGGAGTCACCCTGGCGTACCCCCCTATGTCGAGGATGGTCAGAGACGACGTGACGGTGCAGGTCATCTTCTTCCCGGATGCGGATAAGTCGGGCTGAGATTTCGTTTCCATCATGGTCATGGTCTGGCGTTGAAGGACATGGTGAGGGGGTGTTCACCTTGAGGCACCCTAGTTGCCGTGGCACTCGATTTCAAGGGGTCTAAGAATGGTGAGAGCATCGAGGATTTCTTAGAACAAGCTGGGAAATCCCGTCAAAGAAACAATACTAAAAAGCAACCACTCAATAGACGATGCATTGAAGATCCTTCCTCTTGGCGCTCTCGTTGCTGATCTTGCTGAAGTTGTCGCCGTGCAGTCCCCGAAGAGGCGATATTCTAACCCCGCCCCTCCATCGGCTACAGTCTGATCGCATTACCCTTTTCGACGAACTGCGCATTGATCCAGCTGAAGGTGTGAAACCATTATATAATCAACAAGTAGCGAACTCTTCACAGTCAGTCACTTCTTCCCCAGGCACAGCTGCAACATTATTCGATTGACTTGAGGCGCACCCCCTACCATGTCCCAGATTAGTCCCATCACCATGACGACCTCTAGTGTTGAACTCACGGAGATCCGCCCTGCATTCGGCGCCAGGGCCTCAAGCTTGCCAAAGGCGTTACGGATGAGAACTTTGAGTTCCTTCAAGATGCGGTTACCGGAGTAAGATTCTCCCTATACGAAGAAACTCTACCCTTCATCGTGATGTGAAGACTAAGAAATGATCTCGCAGTACGGAGTGGTCGTCCTCCGAGACACCTGTCTGACCGTCGAGAAACACATCGAGTTAGCTACCAGATTCGGCGAGCCGCACGATATGGAACCATATATCGCTGCAGATAGAAAGAATCGCCTCAACTATGTCCAACTATTTTGTGTCAGCAACATCGAGGAGGGTGGTGGCACCGTGGATCCCAACAGCCCCGCGGTCAGGCAAACAAGGTACCCCCAGAGCTCGCTTATACGTTATCAAGACCCGTCTCATTGTTTGCCTTGGGGAAACTCTCTCTTCCATGTTGACTCCAGCTTCAACCCGCGCCGCGCCAGTATCTCTCTGTTACTGTTACTATCGCATGAGCTGCCCCCGCCGGGAACGGGAGTAAGCACTGCCTTTGCGGACTCTCGGATTGTATTCGACGAGCTCGACCAGGAGACCACGGACGACCTGCTCACGAACGTCTACATCGCCGCTCATTCCGTCTTGCATTCTCGGAAGCTGGCGGCGCCAGAGTACTTCGCCGACGTCGACCCTTCAAAACACCCAATAGGTCGGTACAAGATTGCTCGAGTGCAAGAGAAGTCCGGTCGAGTGAACATGTACGTCGCGGCGTACGTTCATCACATTGAAAGCCTCGAGGCCCGACAAGTCGAAGGAGCTTTTCGACAGGCTCTTCAAGCATGCGACGCTGGACACGTTTCTCATCGGAACCGAGTGCGAGCAGCCGGGCGATATGATGCTCTGGGACAACACGTGCACGATGCATCGTGCTATCGGAGGCGAGTTCACTAATAAGTACAGGAGGGACATGAGTGCCACCGTTCGTGATATGAGTAGCTCGGCTTGGGGACTGAATGAGCGGACTGATGTGCGCCAAGGCCTTCCTTAGAGGCGCAAATTTTGCAAAAGAACTTATGCATCATGTGCATAGTGACGCTGTTCTAGTGATCTTTCGCACTAATTATACAAAGATGCATATAACCAACTATCGATGTGCTGTCATCGGAACTCGTGATGTGACTGCGCACTCCGCGCGGAAACTCTCGGACTTCCCGTTCGAGGCCGAGGAACGAACTTCTCCTCCCCATCACTTGCAGCCACATGGATGATGGCCCGATCAGCTTGATATCATGTTAGGAATGCCTTTGAATGGCGGAATGAGCGAGCAAGTCGAGGACCTTGAGCAAGTATGACGTTGCCGAATGGGAAGAGGTCGTATCGCGCATGCGTCCGATGCCGTCAACGGAAAACCCGAAGCGACCTGTAAGCGGCCCTCCCATTCCATCATATGCCAGAACACTTCCCCTTTACTTCCAGAACTCGACAGATAAAAGGGGAAGAAAAGAAAATGCAAAGCTGATTCCATCAAGAAACGAAGTAGGCGAGCCGAGAACGCCTTCTTGTGTCTCTTGCCACCATTCGGGCGCCGTATGCGTGCTTGCTGGGTCGTCTCGTAGGGGGCAGTCTCCGACCCTACCGACCAAAGAACCGCGTCGCCTCAGATGCGATACCGGCACGGGATGACAGTACACCACGCAGCTCATCTCTCACTCATACAAGTCGAAACAGCTCCATACTCACCGTCTATGGATTCTTCCGAGGAGGTCGGCGAAGCTGACACGGGTGATGCTTTGGGCGTCGAGCTGGGGAACCCGTCAGAAGCTCTACAGATTGGCAGACACGAGCGTCAAGAATCTCAGACTGATTCGTCGCCGAGGGCAAGTGGGCATGGGGCTTTCCTTCGTTCCACACGCGTCAAACTTGGCTGTTGATGAGGCATGTCTGGAGTTCTGGCACAGTCATGAGCTCGTCCAAAAAGGACCTGTGAACGCCAAAGACGTAAGGCAGTTGATCTCAAGGCGAGTATAATGGTCTCTAACAGCGAAGACTTTGGTATCTAGCGGCACCAAAATCATTTAGATGCTCACAGCTGTATCACCCATTCCGTCCCATTGCCCCCGCGGCGGCCCCGCCTGCATATTTCGGCCGGTTGCGGTAGAGAAGACACACAAGTCGGATCATTTTCTGCTGATCATAATCCTGGCCATCGCATCCGGGGAATCTGTAAAACGCTCGAGTCTTCATGGAAACTTTTGGGACTACACCCAGAAACTCCCGCTCGTGGTGCAGCTGGCGCGACCTTGGACTCACAGCACCGCAGACTGTGAAGGGGCTGTTGCCCCTATCTGAGTGGCTGCCTCACACCCAGCCCGACGATGGAGACTCTCGAGATGAAGAAAGAGAAAGCCTTTTTAGCGGAGATAGGACCTCTTGGTCACTCGTAGGTCTCGCAGTATGACAGGGTTACATGCTTCATCTCGACCAGGCCGCCTTTCGTAGCAACAACTCGGACGAGGCAACGAAACAAGCTGGAAGAAGGCGACTCACCTGCACTTGTAAGTCGCAAAATCCCCACCCATATCTTTTGCAAACTCTATTGAATGGCTCTAGTTGTCCACAATGCCGACGGTCAGATATCCGCCCGCCCGGGACAGTCTTTCTGGTCTAGAGGCCCGACGCTGTCAGCACACTTTACGGCGAAGGATTTCTCAAGCCTCAGGCCACTGCCCGGAAACAACCAAGAAGACTACGCTTCTGTATTCCAAGCGACCATCGAGTTGACACAAATCTTACACAACGCCTACGCCGTTCTGTACTCTTCGCGGGGAGGACGTTGAGCAGGGCGAGAAATCTGGATTACGCTCGATACATCGACGACTGCACCAACTCTGCTTCAGCTTGGCTGATAAATCTTTATGATATGCAAGACACCCGCGAGGTTATTTGCAGACTACAAGGACTCATGCGGATGGGAAAAGAAAGTCGAGACTGAAAAGGGGGAAAAAAAAGCCTGCTCAGAAGAGTGTCCATATGTTTATTTGTAGAACGATGGAAATTTCTTTGGTGCCTTCACTTCCCTAGCAAATCACATATCTAAGGTTTTGAAAAAAAAAAAAAAAAAGGGAAAAGGAAGAAGAATGCGCTCTCGCGAACTCGATCAACATCACCGATGTGTTTGTGCATTACGTTCATCCCATCGACCGCTGACTGGCTACAAGAAATTATAACAGAAAAGCACGTTTGCTGAAATCGCTCAAAGTTTCGTTTAGACAAACACCGACAGGAGACAGAGTTTCAACCGAACCAATTGTTCTTTTGGTGACTGGGTAGTTGAGCATAGACAGGCCAAATTTGGTATCGTTAATACCTTGTTTACGCCACTAATGTGAGTTCAAAGTTTACTTAGAGACTGCATTGAAATGACTCGTCGGGTTCGTCGGTCCTTCTGATAGTGAGGAGCGATCCTCATATTTTCATTATCTAGATCATTTGGGTAGCACTCGTGATTCGATTAAACACATGCCATTCTTCATTAATTATAGACTGTGTCAGGTCTGATAGAAGGTTATCATTGTTGGCAAATGTTAATACATTCTTGTCGCCCTCTGTTATCGTACACGCAACTACATTAAGAAAATTAAGAACTGACATTGAGAACTGAACTGTTTTAACAATCTTGTGTTGGCCTACGCCCGTAACATCGTTATATCATTCCCTCGCTTAGCTTCTGCCGACGACGCTTGTACCTGCGCCATAGAGCCAGCCCAGCGAGGATTAGGAGCCATGTGGCCACTGAGAAGAGAAAGTAGAGTCAGCGAGCAGCGGGGTAATGGGCTGGAAAATTGAGACAAGCAGCTTACATATTCCAGCCAAGAATCCAAAGACCCCCTCACTTGATATGACAATGAACTGCTGCCCGAGGGCGAATTCCGGAGCAGTGGGTTGAAGACGTTTTGGTCCGCCGTCGTTTCTGAGATCTGAAGCCGCGGTTGGAACCACCGCGGCGGTGATGGTGACTGGCTGAGCAGTGACAGTGACGAAGACGGTGGCCGGTGCCACCGGCATTGAAGTTGCCACACCGGGGAAAACAGTTGTGGTGACTACGACTGTGATTGGATTTGGTGGTGGTGGCGGCGGCGGTGGAGGGGGAGAAGGAGGCGGCGGTGGTGGTGATCCGGGAGGCGGAGGCGGTGAACCTGGTGAGCCAGGCGACCATGGAGGAGAGGGAGGCAAGCCGGGGCCGCCAGGAGGAGGCGGAGGAGGAGCATTGGGAGGCGGCGGCGGCGGTCCCGGCGGTCCCTGTCGTCTTTCATGTTGGTGGTCGGCGCTCAGGTCCAATTTTGGTGGAGGTGACCTCCTTCGAGCCATGGAAAGACCGGCCATCTTTGCAACGCACGTCGCTGAGTCACACTGATCGTATCTCAATATTAGCCGTGATTGCCTCAGATGGATGCCCCTGGCGAGAAAGGATGAGGAAGAAGGCACAGCCATCTTCGACCAGCATGAGGGTCAAGATTAGTCCCTCTTTTCAAATGAAATATTACGTACCTTCTGTTGCTACCGATGATCCGAGTTGTCGAATGTCATCTGTTTCCGCAGCAACACCTTGACCGTTGCTGAATGACCGGTCTCATCCGCTCCCGACGCATTGGCGAGACCGCTAAACTGGTCGATCACCGAGACTAGCGACGGTGACTCTCGTCTGTTGTTTGGTGGCCGAGACGGGAATACCGCCATAAATACTGACCTATGTCGAAAGTTCCCCGGTTTTTGGATCTATTCTTGGCAACACATGGCGTGTAGAACGACGTCTGATGTTCGGTGCGTCAACCTCGGAGATGTTTTCGCCTGCACAGGGCCCGAGCCACTCGCAGGGGATGAGCAGCATCAAGTAAAACGCTATGTCGACTTCCGATGGGCGACAGAAACTTTAGTTGCGAGAATAAAGGCACAATGAGTTCTCTGACCGGAGGCATTCTTCTCGGGCAACCACCATGCAGGAAGCTTGTCGCAGTTAGCGGGGTATCTCGACAGAGCTCCCCTCGCTTTTGAGGATATAGACCGAGCTTGCCTGGGAATCCCGCAAGTATTGAGCCATCCGAACTCATCGGTCCGCGCTCGAGACGAACGTCGAGCTTTTCCCGCACATGGATATGCAGTTCAAAATAGCTCAACATGCATATTTTGACACTTCAAGAAAAGTACAAAAGCTGACTAGTCCGCAGCAGACTGGACCTTTAGCCAATTAATATGTCGAGGAAGCGCCGCAACGTATGATTGATGCAAGTGTTCCGGATTCGTGACTGCGCACACGGAGAAGACGAAACATCTGTGGTGATTCGACTCCGCAATACGTTTACCCGCTAGTGACGACGTTCATTCCCGCCAAGCCAAACTTTGTTCCTGCATATGGCGAACCGGTCTGAGCCGCTCGAGTCAACCTCGTCGTGAACTCAAGTTGAAAAGCATAAGGGCTGCAAGCTTATTCCCCGCCGGGCCTGTAGAAAGCAACAAGAAGCATGAGTTGTTTAATGAAAGATCTTCAGTACGGATCTACAAGATTGGTGTCGTTATCGAGAGCGTATAACCTAAGATAAAGCTCAGGATCAGATTGGTTATCTTACTGGCTCTGATATAGCTCGGTATTTTTGACCGAGAAGGGACGGAACCAAGGCCTGTATTTGTTTTAGCGGTTGCCGAAGTAATAATGAGGCTTCCTTATCCTTAGTTCTATGAAGATTTCCGGCGAGGGGACACCTTACTGAATGAATACATTGCCAGCTTATCCATGGGATGAGAACGGGATCAAGACTTTCCTTGTGGGTCCTATGCCACGTTTGTTTACAAGTATGACGGCGGACCGGTGGACAATGGCAACGGACGGATGACAAACGTACTCACAAGCCTTCGGAACTAGAGTTCGCCGATAATGGAAGCCTGCCATGGAATATTTTGGGAACACAAGTCATGATCTCGTGGATTCTCAGAGGTTAAGGTTGAAGTCCACATGGTTATGAGCACACGCTATCATATTACCCATGACTTCAGGCTACCTGAACAAGAAAGGACACGACTTACATGATGCCAACCCCGAGACTAGTTCCTCGTCCACTCCCTCCTCCCGACCTGAAACCCGCTCATCGTCACTGCATAGCCAAAGAGTTCTCCGTTCCTAGGAGGGAAACAGCATAGAACAATCTCATTGAAACACAACAGTAACCTTTGGATAATTCCTTACGGGTGTTTAGGTTTTCGGCACTATCGATGATCTCCTCGAACACTTAAAAGCCGAGAAATAACATATTGATCTTGTCACACGACAATCAGAGTTATGCTAGAGGCCTTACTGGAGAAACGACCATCCTCAAGCACCAAGTGCCCAGATTCACTCTACTTGACCTGCTTGAAGTGTGGTGAGACTTCAATGAAAGAAGTGATCTAACCGATTATGTCGAGACTCCAAAATACGGCGTCGACTCAATAACGCTCCAGACGGAATCTTATCAGAGACCTTCTTTAGCCCGCCCTCTGTCACAAACGGGGTATGGTGCAGAGTGAAAGAGTTAGTATAGATAAGTGCAAAGTCGTAACGTTTATTCTTCTCTAGCCCTCTAGTCTATTATATAAGGGTACGTGAGGGCTAGAGGACTTATCTAGGGAGCTACTTAGTACCCCCTATCTATAGACTTCCCTAGGATAGCTTATTACCCGGGGCGCTATTAGTATTCCCTTTCTATAGGCTCTTAGCATAGCTTATTATCCGAGGTGCTACCTAATATCCTCCTTCTATAGACTCCTATAGGGTAGTCTAATAAATCCTTTTCCCTACGATCTTATCTAGGCTTATAATATAATCCCCCCTCTCTAAACTAGTCTATCCTTAGACTAAGCTATTCTATAGTTATCTAGAGGGTACCTAGTGCCTATCTAGTTGCTTCCTATAAGCCTTCCTAGTTCCTAGTTCCTATAGGTTTAGAATTTAGTATCCCTAGGTCTAGCTATATAACTATTCCTTATATACCTAGGTAGCTTAGAGGAGTAGTTAGCTAGTAGTAGGGCACCTTATTCTCTACCCTAGCTACTCTTATAGCTCTATACCTAGGTATTAAGGGATTTTATAGTTTAGAGAAGCTTAGAGGAGTAGTTAGCTAGTAGTGAGGCACCTATCCTCTACCCTAGCTACTCTCATAGCTTTCTATATAGATAGTTTAGAGAAGCGAATAGTTTAGAGAAGCTCAGAGGAGCAGTTAGCTAGTAGTGAGGTACCTGCCCTCTACCCTAGCTACTCTTATAGCTTTTTATATAAAATAAAAAGTAATTAGAAGCGCTTAGAGGAGCAGTTAGCTAGTAGTAGGGTATCTATCCTCTACCCTAGCTACTCTTATAGCTCTCTATCTAAAAGGTCTAGGGCTATCTAGTAGTTATCTAGATACCTATAGCTAAACTCCCTCGCAAGGGTTATTCCTTCCTTCGCGGGGTTATACTAAAACGTTTTATTATTCGGGCTTATTTTTATTACTTTGAATTCGCCCTCTGAATTATTATATTTTCTAGTTATTATTATATTTTTAGTAGCTTTATAGGGGTAATAAAGATATTCTCTCTCTAGGGGTAAAAGTATTTATTATTATTACACGGGGGTTAGCTAGTAGTTATCCTATAGTTACCTAATACCTCCCCGTTTGCAGTAGGGTTAAATAAAGCCGAATAATATAATAATCTAGGGATTATCCTCCTTTTAGCTATATAAGAAGCTAACTTTAGTATCGAGTCGAAAAAGTATAAATATTATTCGAAATTTCGCCCTACTTAAAATCCTTCTTCTTACTTCTTTAGATTTATAATATTAATAAGTTGCTATTAGTCTCCTGCTCCCCTATTATTAACTTTATCTTAATTATTATATAATAAATCTATTATTATATCTTCTGCTGCTAATAATACCGCCCCCTTTCCTGCTAGTATGCTAGATGCTTCCTATATCCTAATAATAGGTGAGCTCCGGGGGTGCTCCTGCTGCTGCTATCTCCTAGTATAAGCGAAGTAGGAGCCCCCTAAGGGTAATATCCCTGAAATCAAGCTCCTTATAAGCTTAATTATCTATTTCGAGAGTAATAATAAGCACCTAGTCCTTAGCTAGTACTTATCTAATACTTTGCTAGCTTTTAGCCTTAGAATTTATTACTAATTTATATAATTTTAAATACCTTAACTAAATATAAGCGTTATACTAAAATAGGTAATAGAAAAGCTTATATTAATATAAGTTTTATATATTATTTTCTAGTCCTTAGCTGCTAACTCCCTATAGCCTACCCGTTATATAATAAGTACTACTAATAAGCTTAAGCGCCTTATAGATAAGGGTAATGCTAAGCCTGATATTTTATCCTAGTATAATGAGAATAAGGTAGGTTACCTAGTGCCTCTCTAGTGCTTCTCTAGTTTCTAATTATATTTAAGAGGAGATCCTCGCTACCTAGCTTATAGTAAAGAAGGCTCTCTAGGCTAAGAAAAATAATATTAATATTACGCCTAAGAAGCATAAGGCTAAGGAGGCTAAAATCTCTATAGAGATAGAGGACTACTAAGTAGCTACTTTAGAGGAGGCTACTACTTATTAGTAGTACCTCTCTAAGGAGGTAGAGAAGCAGACTAAGTTATTATATAAGTAGTATAAGGAGCTCTGCTATTACTACTCTAAGATAGAGCGGTTTGCTAAATATTAGGTAGAGGTATAGGAGTTATAAGCTATGCGCGCCTAGGAGTTGCTTAACTCTTATAATAAAGTTATAAGTCCCTATAAGCCCTGCTAGTACCTCCCTAGTGCTTATCTAGTTAATTTCTAACTTTTTTTAGAATTACGAGGTTATTACTACTAACTCTAGTAGCGAGGATAATAGCTCTAATAAGATAGGTACTAGTACCTAGAGGATTTAAAATTTTTTAGGAGCGCCCCTAGTAAGCTACTAATAAGCTCTAGGTATATATAGTTACCTTTAGGCCTCGTTTTTATCTTTTTTCTATCTTATTAGTAGCCTTTAGGCGTTTTTCGTTTTCTCGCCTTATTAGGGGGCCTTCGGGCTAATAAATTGAAATACCTAGCTAGTATGCCTAGTTTCTAACTACCTACTAGTTACTTATTAAATCGTATAGGGATCGTGATATTTCTACCTATAATTTAGCTTTATAGTCGTTTTATAAATCGATAGATATATTATATTATAGTTCCTATGAATTATCTAGTTCACTATAGCCCTTCTATTTAATAAGGTACTAATAGTTCTATCTAGGGCCCCTATAGGTAATAATATAGTCTACTATATAGATGTTATCGTTATTATTATTAATTAGGATTTCTCGTAGTAGGACGGCTAAGCTAAAAAAGGGTTCTAATTGCATAGGTGTGAAAATATTATAAATTTAGTAGTTTTTATCTATATATAGTTTATATACTTATCCCCTATTAATTACCTATTAGATCCTAAATAGGCCTAGGTATTTATCGGAAAGTTTCCGAGAAGGCTGCCTTTACTTAATATTTTTAGTTAAAAGTAATACGAGGTCTCCTATAGCAAAAATAATAGGGGTCCTTCTCTAATTATAGAATTTGCTATATATTTTATTATATTTATAAAGCAGGTTAGTAATAGTTAACCTCTAGGTGAGTAGACCCCGAACTCTGTCGTATGCTACTAGGACTGCTAAGACCTTTTGCTAGGCTTCGATATTATTAGGTCCGCGGGGAGAATATCCTATTAGTAGTTTAGCTGGTAGTATCTTAGTAGCCTTATAGTAGGAGTTATTATAAATAAATTAAGCTAGGTCGATCTATATTACCTAATTATCCTAGTTAATATTATAGAAAGCTTGCAAAAAGTGCTCGATGCTCTAATTTTAGCGTTGTATTTAGCTATCGGTCTAGGGGTGAAAGGCGGTACTAAGTTTCCTCCTAATAACTAGTAGGTAGTATACTTCAGCCTAAAAATTACTAGTAAATAGCAATCCTTAGTTAGATATAATAGCTTCTAGGAGCCTGAATATAAGGAAAACATATTTAGTAAGTAGTATAGCTAACCCGTTAGCTATAAGTAACTCCCTAGTAGGGATATATAGGGAGTATTTCATAAATTAGTTAATAATAATAAGAGTACTATTATAAGGCTTATTCCCTACTATGAGGGATAGCAGCAATTTAGTAATAAAGTTAATTAATATTTATTAAAAGGGCTAGGTAGGTACTAGTAGGGGTGCAAGTTCGCTATATAGGAGGTGGTATCTCGGTTTTATATACTAATATATTATATATATCTTAATATATTCCTTTATATCGCTCTTCTGCAAATTCCAGAAAAACAACTTCCTAATCCTCTTTAATATCTTAGTAACCCCCTAGTAACCTCCGGATAGTTCGTTATGGAACGCTCTGAGGACTTCTTTCCGAAGCAGATAGTTATTAAGGATATATAGGCCCTTATAGTATTATAGGGTATTAGTATTATCTAGTAACCACCTTATCCCTCGTTATTCCTACTCCTTATTAATATAAAAGGGGTCTTTCTATTAGGCTTCCTTAACTTAGTCCTAAAGCGAGGGTATAAGTTATTTAGGGGAGGTATTTAATAGTTAAGTGGTATTGGCTACGCCACTGCTGGCGTCTGGGCGGTGCTGCAGACCCTAAGGATTCTGCCCTTAACGACTGCTCTCGCTTAACGTTCGCCCTATATCCGCTTTTCTATTATATAGGGAACTTCCTAGAAAACTTCCCTTCCTTAGCTTAGATTACTATAATTAAGGCACCCCTAAGTTAAATAAACCTAGGCTAGCCCCTTATATATCTAAGCTCTCTCTCTCTATGCCTGCCTCGCTAATTATATAGTATAATAGATAGCAGGTAGGAAATAGAACTAGCTATGCCTATAGTAGCTAGTCTAGAAGTACTACTAATAGGCAAGGAAGCGTTCGAAGCAATTTATATAGTAATTAATAAGCTTAATAACTAGCTTAATAGCCTAATAACTATATAGCAGCCTAATAATAAACTAACTGCAGAGCTCTAGCGAGATATAGCGGATAGCTACGCCCCGGTATTACTAATACTATCCCTATAGCTAGAGACTACCTAGGGAGCAGGGGGCGCTTAGCAATCGAAACCCCTTTCTAACCCCCCTAAGTTCAGAGGAAACTGCAATAAATACGCTATATAAGCGTAATAGATATATAATAAAGTCAGGATAAACCGGGACTTCTACCTAAGCAATTAGGAGGCCTAGTATCTTATTAACTCCTACCTAGAACCTAAAGTATAGCTAGTAGTTATAGCCTTCTGTAGCTTAGGGGGTAGCAATAGCTTATTTAAGCTAGATACCTTCTTAGCATACCTAGACTATACCTATAGCAACCCTAATATTATAAGCAAGGCTCTCGGAAGACTCTTAGAGCTTTAAATAAAGCATAACGAAGCCTTCGCCTTATTCCTACCCCGCTTTAAATATATTATTATAGACGTAGGTAGCATAGTATAGCTAGATAGTATCTAGATTAACTACCTATATAGGGCACTATCTTATAAGCTCCTCAACTATCTAGTTAACTACCCTACCCCCTATAAGTATACTAAATACGTTAGTCTTATATAAGATATTATATAAAAGCTAGAGGGATTATATTATATTCCTAACGCTTCGCACTAGCTTATAACTTTTAGATCGAGAGTATTACCCGCTAGAGTAGATATAGATAGGGATACTAGGATAACAGGGTTAGTATATACCTCGCATAAAGGCTTAGGCGAAGGTCCTAGTAAGGAAACGCGCTATTATTTTAAGTATAACTAGATCGATTACCTATAAAGGGATTACTAGAAGGCTAAGAAGTCGAAGGATAGTCCTAGAGTAGCAAAAGCTATTAAGGAAATAATATATTTAGACTTAGGAGAGGTTAAAGGCGAAGAGGACCCTTCTAACTTAGGAAATACATAACCCTAGTATAAAATCAGGTATTAAGGATAATAGAGGAAGAGCGAGCTAGTTAGGAATAGTTCTAGTTAGAACGTAGTATAAGCAGGCCTTTTATAATATTAGTAGTTAGAGTTAATAAAAGCACTCCTACTAATGCTTTAATAGACTGCGGATATAATATCTATATAATAATAAACTACTAGTACGCCTGCTACCTCTATTTACTATATATCGACTACTAAGCGTAGTAATTGCGAGGCTTTGCTAATAACTTAGCTCAAGCTATAGCAAAAGGTATAGCTATATTATACCTCGAGATTAGTAGCTATATATAGCAACTCTTCGCTTATATAATAAAAGGACTAAATGCTAACCTCTTCTTAGGGAAGCTATAGATAGAATAAAACTATATTATTTATAATATAGTAGAGAAGTAGATATACTATAGAAAGGTAGGGGTTACTATTACCCTTTAAGGATAGAAAGAACCCTAGAGAGTAAGGGAGATCTAGGAAGACTGCTAACTTAACGCCGCCTTATTTATAGCGATCTACTAGAGGGTTAGCAAGAGCTAGCTATCTAGGCTAGAAGCGGGAATATAGGTAGTAAGCCTAAGGGATATTAAGAAAGCGCTCGAGGTAAAGAAACTAGAAGACTATTTAGAGAAACTACTATAATATATTTATAATGAATTTATAGAGCTTTTTAAGCTAGCTAAGTTATACCCCTTACTCCTAAGTTATCCTAGTATAGATCATAAAATCTACCTCGAGCATAATACCTCTAGCTAAGAGGTACCCTTACCCTAGGGACCCCTCTATAGCATATCTAGGGAGGAGTTATTAGTATTGAAAAAGATGCTTATAAACCTGCTCGATAAGGGCTTTATTTAAGTAAGTAAGTCTCCTGCTAGGGTGCCTATACTTTTTATTAGGAAGCCTAGCAGAGGATTGCAGTTCTATTATAACTACTAAGCGTTAAATATAATTATTAAGCGAGACTACTACCCCTTACCCTTAATCTAAGAGATACTCTAGAGGGTTAGTTTAGCGAAGTAGTATACTAAACTAGATATAGTAGCTACCTTCTATAAGATTTATATAGCAGAAGGGCACTAGGAAAAGACCGCCTTTTATATATAATATAGACTCTTCGAGTAGCTAGTCTATCTATTCGGATTAAGCAGAGCCCCTGCAACGTTCTAACGATATATTAATAGCACGCTCTAGGAGTTCCTTAATAACTTCGCAATAGTATATATTAATAACGTATTAATTTATAGCAGCAGCTCCTAAGCAGACTATAAGCAGAAGATATATAAGGTTCTCCAGGCTCTCTAAGAGGCTAGTCTTAACCTCGACCTAGCGAAGTATAAGTTTTCTATAAAAATAGTAAAGTATATAGGATTTATCCTAAAGGTAGGCGAAGGTATTACTTATAATATAGAGAAAATATAGGTAATTATTAAATAGGAAGCGCCTATTTTAGTAAAATGATTGCGAAGTTTCCTAGGGTTTGCTAACTACTACTAAGTATTTATATTAGAGTACTTAGGGGTTATAGAGCCGCTCACCCTTCTAATAAAGAAAGGAGCGCTATTTATCTAGGGTAAGGAATAAGAAGATGTATTCTAGGCGCTCAAACGCCGCTTCTAAACTATACTAGTACTATATTGCTTCGACCTATAAGCCCTAACTATAGTTAAGATAGACTACTCAGGGTTCGCTTTAGGGGGGGTGCTAACTTAAGAAGATATATAAGGATAGCGCTATCCTATTGCTTTCTACTCGTAGAGGCTAACCCCTGCTTAATATAACTACTTAATCTATAATAAGGAGCTATTAGTAGTAATTGCTTATTTAAACGTATAGGATGCTAAGCTAAGAAGCTACCCTAGGTTTAAGGTCCTTACTAACTATAAGAGCTTCGAATACTTTATGCGAAAGTAATATTTAATAGAACGCTAAAGTTGCTAAGCGGAGTAGTTATTAAGGTATAATTTCTATTTAAAATATTAACCTAGTCGCCTAGTAGCTATACCTAATATGCTCTTATGCTATAAATAGGACGCCCTAAAGGGATAGGAGGATAAATAAGAGAAAGAGAGGGTAATATAGATAATCCCTGACTCCGCCCTAGGTAAGGTAAAGAGGATAATAATAATTAAAGCCCTTATTATAATAGTATTCGAGGATCTAGCCCTTTAATATGCATAGAACGAAGTATAAGCAGAAGATAACTAGTACTAAGGGGCTTACTCCGCAGTAAAGAGGGGCGACCGAAGCTTCCCTCCCTAGCTAGGCCTAAAACTATAGATCGCTAAGTATAGTATTAACGCCCTTAGCTAATTAATATTCAGAGACTAGATCTAGGTACTAGGATTAATAGATAAAAACTACCCTCGGAATATGCTTCGAATATAGTTAATTTAGAAGTACTACGACTTAGTAATAATAAGCTACTCTAGCTAGAATAATACCCTAGCTATCCTAGCCTAGCAATACTTCTAGCCGGGGTAGTCCTCCGCAGTTCGCTAGTTCACGAGAAACTATAATAGCTATAGGTATAGAACGATTTAGCAATAAGCGAAATATAGGCTTCTCTAACTTTTACTAGTAGTAGAATAGCTATATTATGATCTCGCTATAGATTTTATTATAAACCTCCTACGTATAGTGAAAATAGGGTTAAGATACCTCTAGGTAATAGTTAATAGGCTCTCTAAGATAATAACCCTAGAAGGAATGCCTTTAATAGATATAGAAGCGTGCATAGAACGCTTTATAAACTACTACTACTAATTCTATAGTATACTAAAGTTAATTATTAGCAATAGGGGTAGTAACTAGATAAGTTAGTTCTAGCGACGGTTCTATATGCTTATAAAGATTAAATAACGCTTAAGCACCGCCTTCTACCTATAGATAGATAGAGTAACGGAACGCTTTAATTAAGAGATCTAAGCAGTCCTATAGATAATAGTTAACTTCGCCTAGGACGACTAGGAGGTTTACTTACCCTCCGTTCAACTAGCGATTAATAGCTATAATATAGCTATAATAGGAGTAAGCCTATTCTTCTTTACCTATAGATACTATATTAACCTAGTGCTAGTAGTATAGCCCGCGCTAGAGCTATTAACCTCACGCAAGTTAGCTACTAATAAGTTCGTTAGTAAACTGAAGTCGACTATAGAGTTAGCCTAAGCAGCTATTGCTATAGCCTAATAGACTATAGAATAATTAGCAAATAGTAAAAGGATACTAGTAGAACGCTATGAAGTAGGCGATAAGGTCTAGCTATTACTAGCTAACTTCTATATAGAAAGACCCTTTAGGAAGTTAGACTAGCTATACCTAAAGTACGAAGTAACTAGGGTAATCTTACTAATTATAGTTAAATTAAACGTTCTAGGTAAGGTCTATAACTAATTTCATATTAGCCTGCTACGCTATGCTATAAACGACCCCCTCCTAGGCTAAGAAGTTAATAATCCCTAACTGCTCCTGATTTTTAAAGATAGAGAGGATAAATAGGAAGTTAAGTCTATTCTAGCTATATACTAGAAGTATATAGGTAAAGGCAAGCGTTGCGAGTTATTAGTTAAATAGATAGGGTATAGTTAGCCTACCTAGGAGCCCCTATAATCGCTCTAAGATAACTAGGTAGTAGATAAGTATAAAGAAAAGTATAGCCTAATAAATAAGAATAATAATAACCCCTAGTATATTATACTATAAGCTAAGTAGTAGTTAATAAGTAGGAGCAAGATAGAGGGATAGTAGCTAGGCAATTTATAATTAGAGGAGTAAGTAGAAATAGGAAGCTCTATTATAGCTTAAGGCTATAGGGAGGTAAAACGGGACCTAAGTAGGCCCTAAGCAGGTAGAAAGCAGGCGGATAGTAGGTAAGTAGAAACTATAGACCTAGGAAGATAACCCCTTACTCCTCCTACTCTTTATAAATAGTAATAGTAATATTAATAAGCTAAGAAAAGGGGGTTAGATTATTAGGAATAGAAGAAAAGCGGGAATAGGATAAACCTCGCAAAAGACCTTAGCTATATCTAGGTAAGCCTAAGCGAGGTAATATAGCTACGCCTTATTAGGCTTAACTAGGAGGGAAAGTAAGGTAGTAGTAATAATAGAGGTACTAAGGATAGGAATAGCTAGAGAACTAGCAGAGGGTATAGGGGAGGTATCCGACTTAATAGCAGCCTTAGTAGCATGCTTTATAGTAATATAGGTATAGACCTCGTAGTTCTAAATAGAAGTAGCATAAAGGAGTTCTATATAAGCCTCGATCTATATAGGGAGCTATAACTATTAGTAATAACCCTAAAATATAGGAATAGCAGAGTCTTACTAAGGTCCTCTTATCGAGGCTATAGCAGGTAAGGCAGTCTTAGCTAAGAGAAGTAAACTCCTCCTAGTAGCAAACTATACTAAGGTTGCTCTAGTAGAACGTTAGCTCTATAGAGAAGGAATAGCAAGGAAGCGATACCTATATTAATATAAGCAGACTTAATAGCCTCGTTAGAATAGTAGATATAATAGATAATATTACTTATAATATAGTTAGTCTTATAATAATTAAAAGGCGATAGGATAGTATACCTCGCTTAATAACGTTATAATAAGCTATAACGTCGCTAGGCTTCTTAGCCTTAGCTATAGCAGATATATACTTTAGGCAAGGAACCTTATAAAGAGGCCCCTAGGTCTTATCCTAGGGGATATTACTAAAGACGAGCTAATATAGGTAGGGACCCTAGTAGAACGTTAGAAAAACGCTAAATAAGCAGAAGAATATATACTATAAGGAGCTCCTAAGTAATAGGATATATAAGAAGGGGGCGGTCGAGGTATTTATATAGCTCCTAGCTAGCTAGGGCATAGAGGGGATTATCCACGAGATTAAAGTTATTAGGGGCAGCCTCCTCGTAATTAGAAAGGCTAGTAGAGGTAGAGCGGTTAAAAGGCGGGCTCTTAATAGGAGGAGGAGACTCTATCTCCTTATTAGAGTTAGAGAGGGGCTATATAGGGTTAATTATAGTAAAACTATAGGGAAAGAGCAAGTAGTAACTTATAGGGGGTGCTATTATAGAGGCGAGGGAAATTAGATTAATTAGATCTATATAAGTTAGTAATTAATTGGGGTTTAGATATAATAAACTTATACTAATATGGACCGAGAGCGTACTAAAAACGCTACTAAAACGACGAGTTATTAGCTAAAATAACGTTATAATTAATTAGTTAACTTACTCTAGTATAAGTTAACGGGAGGAGGAAAAAAGAGGAAGTAAACTAGGGGTGCGAAAAATTATATTATTATAATTATTACTTATAGGGTGCGGAGTAGCTAGTAGCCTAGATTAATATCGCTCTAGACTAGCCCTTAGCCTATGCTCAAACCTGCAACTTATATAAGGGCTAGGGGGAGGGGGGGAGGGGTATATATTACGGGCTATGCTATTACTAGCATCTAGGCGGTACTATAGACCCTAAGGATTCTGCCCTTAATAACCGCTCTTGCTTAACGTTCGCCCTATATCCGCTTTTCTATTGCATAAGGAACTTCCTAGAAAACTTCCCTTCCTTAGCTTAGATTACTATAATTGAGGCACCCCTAAGTTGAACAAACCCGGGCTAGCCCCTCACTAGTGATGCAAAAAGCCCATGGGTACCAAAATGGGTAGTACCCAAAATCACCCACGGGTACTCTACGGGTACCCAAATTACCCATGGGTCTGGCCCACATTAAAAGCCCATGGGTAACGCAGCCCATGGGTTAACCTACCCATGGGTAGCCTACCCATATCCTATAGGTAGCCTACCTATATCCCATGGGTAGCCTACCTATATATAAATAACTATAGGTAGTAGTTATAAATCAATCTTAAGGATCCTATTGAAAGTAAGGTATATTTAGTATAAACTATTAGTTTATAATAGTTAATATAAAATTTATAAACTATTT